>CM076607.1:71042489-71227623 GCA_038502775.1 Hippodamia convergens | reverse complement strand
ATATATATATATATATATATATATATATATATAATATATATATAGTTATTTAATAAAGTCCGTATTATCCGAGGTCGGTTCGGTCCACAAAAGCTCGGATAATCGAGGTTCTACTGTATTTATTTTTGAAAAAAGTGAGAGAGATTTTCATGATAGGGCGAACATTGATTATATTCATCACCTCACATACAATAGTATGCTCGTAGCTAATAGTTATTACTAAATATCTCGAAAATGGTACATTTTAGATAAATTGAACCTATAGAAGACCCCACTTTTGGTAATCTATTTCAAAACAGATCTGAGAAAATACGTTGCGCCTTCGTTGAATCCTCAGTCTTCTACAAGCCCCAATTTTTAATTTTTTTTAAAAAACAGGAGACAACTCGAAAACAGCTCTAAATAATAGCAATAGGAAATGAAACATAAAATGAATGTGGCATTCAGATATATATCCGAAAAGTGATAATATACATGGTGTTCCACTCGGTGTTCTATTAGAAATAAGAAAGTTCATATACCATTTTCGGTGAAAGCGGAAGTAGTTAATATTTGAAAATATATCATGAATGAAGACTTCTCTTATATCACACGAAATTTGAAGTGATCGAATGATTATTTCTTCATAATCTTCTAATGGGCACTCCCGTGGGACACTCTGTGTATGTATATATTTGTTGGAAAAAATACCCCCCCCAAAAATTCAGAAAGTAAACAATTTTTGCATTTATCGAATTCCTGATAAAAAAGGGAAAATGTCTTGAATAAGGCTGTTGATGTTCTTGACAGTTTACTTCCCAATATATCGGTCACAGATATACAGGCTCATCGGATCATGAAGGATGTGTTAGATGGTAGATAGTAAAAATCGACCAGTCATTAAATTCCGGAATAAGGAGATTGAATGGGCATGTAATTCATAACATACGGCACATATCAGCACCAAATGAGCACATTTTATAGAAAAGACAAAATTTCCATGTGTGAGTCACAAAGTCAAGTTGGTAATTCCCAGTGAAAACTCGAATACTGAATGGACGAAAAATTCATAACATAAGGCAGAAATTGGAACAGAAAACACAAAACGTTTTGTTACCCAAATTTCAGAAGTAGGTCACCAACTTGACACACCTAAGAAAAACAGACAAATATCAGTTATCACATCTCATGTAAAGCCAAGATTCTAACTCTAAATCCTTCATCTTCACAAGTCCTTATTTCACAAAATCTATGCTATAGTCAAAATAAGTGACTTGGCCGTTTCGTAATTATAAGAACTATTGTATAGTATAACAGAAAAGTTAGGAACAGCGAATTAATTTTTCACATTTATGGCGAAAGAGAAACGGCCAAGGCACTTATTTTGACTAAGGCATAGAGTTTGTGAAATAAGGACTTGTTAAGATGAAGAGTGTAGAGTTAGCAGCTTGGTTCTACATGAGATCTGATAACTTTTTAACAAAGTTAGAAATACGGCCCCGTCTTGGCAATTTTTTACATGAAAATGTTTTTGGTTGGATATACATATAATTACATAATATGGTCCCATACTAATACTGATGAGATACATTGTTTATCTCCATACTATTCATTCAATATATTTCTATATTATATTTTGCGGACTAAGCAACAACACTGGGAAGAATATTAAGATAAGGAAATATTATAAATATCTGATGTTCCTATTGTCAGTTAATTAATCGAATGGCTAATACGAATCATCCTAAGGGGAACCTCCTACCCGGAAACTGGGTTGGACATATGAGGATACTGAACCAACTGGACTCAAGCCTCTTGGCAAAACCCTCAGATGTGATGCCAATCACATACGATTTCGAAATGCCATTCGAAACGATCATTGGTGGTCGTCATAGTGCAATGAACTTCGTAAATCGTATAGACAAGAAGTCATCCATATGGTATACTGATGGATCGAAAACAGAAAGGGGTACAGGCATTGGGATATGTGGACCCAAATCAAGGATATCCAAGTCCCTCGGAAGTGAACCTTCGGTTTCACAGGCTGAGACACTAGCAGTCTATACCTGCGCTCAAGAGTGCCTTCAGGCCACTTTGAGATCACTGGAATCATACAGCCAGAAATCTCGGCTGACATATGAATGCCGTAATACCATAAAGCAACTGGCCAGAGGCAACAAAGTGACTCTACTATGGATACCAGGACATTTTGGTATTGAGGGAAATGAAACAGCCGACGAACTGGCGAAGAAGGCTTTAAGGCTGAAGCCTGTTGGACCTGAACCTTTCTGTGGGCTTGGAACAGACCAATACCAGAAAGCGGTCAAACAAAATAACGCTTTGGAGAAATACTCCTAGACTTGCGCAAGCCAAGAGATTTTGTGGAATTCTCGTCGACCTACACCAGGAAGCTCATAAAGCTGCCGCGAGCTGAGCTTCGAGTAATGGTGGGTCTGCTGACGGGACACTGTCGATATAAATATCATTTGTATCGCATGGGAAAGTCAGCAGATGAAATCTGCAGGCTATGTGGATCAGAGAAAGAAACGGCTGAACACATGGTATGCAAGTGTCCAGAGCTGGCGAAACTAAGAACCATTCACATGGGGAAGTCGGTTCTGGATCCACATGAAATAACCGCCAGGCTCCTTAGGATGTCGTTGGGTTCATCAACACCATTGATGGCCTCCTTGGGATTTAAATGAACGAGTTGGGTAAAGAACAAAAGATCCTTGTGGTCGAAGTTCCCGGAAGGCTGAACGAAGCCACAACGATCCCTGTTCATGATAATAATAATAATAATAATACGAATCATTCACGTTGTATTTGTTATAGTTTTTTTCAAAAACAAAAACTTTCCCCTAAAAAACATAATTATATTAGCTTACCTACATGTTGTGTAATTCAAGTGATCAGTTAGGTACAATGTGAGTCCTGAAACCCATTAGTATATTTCGTGTTATTATTTTCATTTTATGTTCCTTTTTATTATCGTTTTGCCTCGTTCTGAAAATTTTATGACTGGACAGGGACGGGCCGAAGCAAAATTTTTGGGGGGTAATCCATCAAAAATTGAAGATACATGAACTACAACTTTTTTAACCCAACGAGATAGAGAAAAGTGAATGGCACGTTACGGTGGTCTTTTTTAGAGAAAGTGATAATACCATCAACTGCGTTCCTCTATCTTCTTTTGTTTTCGAGTTATAGGCCAAAATTGAAATTTGGGCGATTTCAACTGTAGTCATTATCTCCGTTCAGTCCGTTCCTATTGTGCTAGGATGTTGAAATAAAAACATTATACAGACACTTTTTTCAAAGCAATCTAGTAGCGTACTTGTTTTTTTCCAAAAGGTTTCCTTGCTAAGCTATAACATAAGTTTGTGTTTTTTCTTATAGAAACAATAGTTTCACATGGCTTAGGAAGAATCGCAATTTTTTTCTCGTTTCAGAAGCAAATCATGCATCATACATCGCCCTCAGATTCATTCAGATATCATGAAAAATATAGTTTGTACGTGAAATTTGAATTATTTAGTATTAAAAGTAGGCTTAACCACAGAATAATATGTCTCTACGCATGGTGTCATTATTATTTTGTGATTAAATAATTGATTCAATTCTCCATGGTTTGATCTCTATTCAGAACAACTGTCGATAATTATTGAAATTCGAAGTCATTATTGCCGGCAATATGGAAATGTTCGAAAATTACGAAAAATATGAAATGTTGAAATGTTTTATTTTAGCGCATGAGGGTAACGGTGCAGCAAGTGATGCATATTGAGGTATTTTAAACATTTCGTAGAAAAGGTAGCTGTGTTTAGTTCTTTCAACAAGCCACGTTCGAAGAAATATAAAAAAACCACCAGGATACAGAAGAAGTTGTTGACGCTGTGACTATAAATCCAAATATGTCATCTCGCCAGTTAGAAGCAGAAAAGGAACCCTCGAAGAACTGAATTACATATTTTGAAACGGCACAAATTCAAAGCATACAAATATCGTAAAGTACATAGATTGCGAGATTCTGATTATGATAGAAAAATACAATTTTGCCAGTGGTACATGAATAAATGTTCTGTAAATCTTAATTTCTATAAATCGATCATTTGGACTGATGAGGCATATATTGGCAGTAATGGAATATATATATATATATAATATATATATATATATTTATTCTTATATTTTTATTCTTATGAAAAAGAGAGCTAAAATAATACAATGAATGTTGAAACAAAAAGTACCTAAGCTGAGGTAAAAAAAGAACGGGGTATCATAACATTTTTTGTATGCTACTATAGAATCATACGATACTATCAACACTAGTATCATACGATACTATACAGCCAGGGGAAAAAACCCCAGCCGAAAAAACCTGCCTCCCCGTAAACAAAATAACATAAAATATCAAATATCAGGAAAATCTTGAAAGACATCAGTGTGATCATCTTCATGTTATCCGTCGATGGGCTCGGATACAAAGATTCTTCCCAAAACGACTCGTAATTCTTGATCTGAAATGAAAAAAGACAAAAGCAAAAAAGAAACCGATTATTCAGAATAAATCGAATGCATTTTGGAAATGCATTTGCTACTTTAAAAAAACATCAACATCAAGATTTCTTGGCCAAATAATGTTCGGAGGTTTATGAATATTTATGACAGAAATGTCACAAATTTTGAAAGAAATGACAAAAAAAAAACTCCATCAATTTCCCCTTTCCGAATCTGTTGAAAGTTACGAAACTGACAATTTTTTTCAACATAACAAGCTAAACTTGTAAAAAATCAATTAATACATAACTTTCAACTGTCCTCTTTCACGAGGATTTTTTTTCTGTTGCCGTGTGGGTTTCTTGCAGAAGAATCAACTTTGATACCATGTTCATCAGCTAATTTGGGGACGTACCTAATAATACTTTCCTTTCGAAATTCCTTCGATATTCCAATTCAAAATCCACAAATTGTTGCTCTCTGGTCGTGAGGGTTTTTTCAAACCAGATACGACCTTCCAGGTGATGATTTTTCGGCACTTCAGATGCTTGAAGACCGCTACGGGAACCCAATGAAAGGCAATCACCTCCTTAGATAAACCAAACATGTTATAACACAAGAAAACAGAATATTTTTCAGGACCAAAAACTAAGACATATTACGAGAATTGTCATTCTGATAATATAATGGAATAGTCAACCGACATAATCACCATTATTGCTCTGACGAAAATCCTCGCCAAATTATGGATAACAGAATTCAACAAGGGCGATTTGGTTTCAGTATATGGGTAGCGTTGAATGGAGATTGTGTTTTAGCCTACCACATATATGAAGATACTTTTGATGCGGAAATATATTAAAATTTATTGCATCATATCGAACCCTTCATCGATAATCTTTCTTTACAAGAATCACGCAACGTTTATTTTAAAGAGGATGGTGCACCTCCTCATAATTCAAGGAATATTAAAAGTTTTTTGGACAGGAATTTTGGAACTCATTGCATTGGCACAAATGGCCCTGTCAAATGACCGGCTCGATCACCTGATCTGTCACCATTAGATTTCTTTTCGGTCATTCGAAAAATTTTGATTTTAAGAACCCTTTCATCAACAAAACTCAATTAAAAGGAGTTGTGGAAAATTGTTTAATGCGATGTGTCCATATTCTGAATTCTCTCAGAAATGTCAGAAAAAGATGCCAATGAGGAATGTTCACAGGTATGAGAAATCGATCGAAACTTCGTCACAGTATAAACTATATGAATATGAAATCACTAGTTTTTGTTTCAGTCGAAAAGACCTAGTAGTTCGGATTTTACAACCCCGTGAATATTCAATTCCTCGCTGCGATGTGACGTCATACTACATTCGCAAATCGCACTCCGTGAGACGAAAGGCCCTTATATTGGACCCGACTACGTACTGAACCTCGCAAGTCGTTGGATGTAAAGTGACGTCACACGGATCCATCGAGCTCATGTTTATAACTCGATATCCCGGCGCTATTTGAAGTATTCAAATAATTTTTGGACACGATATTTTCATTTTCTACGGAGAATAAGAATATGTAGAAATTGAAAAATGTGAACATTCCTCATTGTGTGCAGAGAACGCAGATCGCCAGTTTGAGCACTTCTTATATATCAAAGTTTTGTGATTGTTGAAGAATAAATCTATACCTAATAATACTCATAATACATAATACTCATTATTTTGAATTAACATACAAACTGTATTCGATACGAATATTTTCTGGAATGTGGCTTTTTGAAAGGACCAAACACAGTATCTGAAAAAAAAATTCAAAATATCTAACATCCCGTTGTTATTTTTCGGGGTGAATATTGAAATATGCATCATGTGCTACCTTATTATCGTCGTGAGCTAAGATAAAACTTTTCAACACGTAATTTATCCAGTAATTTTCGAAGATTTCCATATTGCCGGCAATAATGTGTTCGAATGAGGAATGTTCACAGGTATGCAAAATTTATCGAAACTTCGTCACAGTATAACCTATATGTATATGAAATCACTAGTTTTTGTTTCAGTCGAAAAGATCTAGTAGTTCGGATTTTACAACCGCGTGAATATTCAATTCCTCGCGGCGATGGACAGCCGCTATGTGACGTCATAATACATTCGCGCATCGCACTGCGTGAGTGGAAAAGCCCTTATATTGGACCCGGCTACGTACTGAATCTCGCTAGTCGTTGGATGTAAAGTGACGTCACACGGATCCATCGCCATTCTCGAAAACTCATGTTTATAACTCGATATCTCGGGCGATATTTGACGTATTCAAATAATTTTTGGACACAATATTTTCATTTTCAACGGAGATTAGGAATATGTAGAAATTGAAAAATGTGAACATTCCTCATTCTAATAATTGAGAGTTGTTCTGAACAGAGATCGAACCACGGAGAATTGAATCAAGCATCCAATCACAAAATAATTATGACACCATGCCTAAAGACATAATAATCTGTGATTAAGCCTACTCAATACTCAATAATTCAAATTTCACATACAAACTATATTTTTCGTGATATCCGGATGAATCTGAGGGCGATGTATGATGTATGTATATTTCTGAAACGGGGAAAAAATGGCGATTCTTCCTAAGACATTTGAAACTATTGTTTCTATAAGAAAAAACCAAACTTCATGTTACAGCTCAGCAAGAAAACCTCTTGGGAAAAACAAAGTACACTACTGGATCGCTATGAAAAAAGTGCCTGCATAATGTTTTTTTTTCAACATCCTAGCACAAACAGGAACGGAGATAATGACCAAAGTTAAAATCGCCCAAATTTCAATTTTGACCTATAACTCGAAAACAAAAGAAGATAGAGAAATGTAGTTGATGAAATTATCAGTTTCTCTAAAAAAGACCACCATAACGTGCCATTCATTTTTCTTTATCTCGTTGGGTTAAAAATTTGTAGTTCATGTATCACCAATTTTGCCCACCCTGTACATTGAATGAACAGGAAACCCTAATACATATTATGGTATTATATTTGTTTCGGTAAAAAAAATTCATAATGATGAATTTTAACAGGGTGAGGAGTAATTAATTTTTTCCATCTACCGATCATTCAATCAAGTAGATTTTATGGAGTATGTTTTTTCCATGAAGAGTATCTTGATGTTGCTTGAATTTTTGAGGAACCCTACACAGAAAAAATCTATTCTCCAACTAAGTGGATAATATTTGATTGAAGTAAATGGTAGATTCATATATGAGCAAGTGTATGATAGGGTTGTTTCAAGTATACTTTATTCTCAGACTTCAAATAAACTTATTCTTTCGACTAAGTAGATCATATACTTCAATTTAATAAATTACGTATTATTGATTCAAGAATATTTGCACGTTCCTTGTAAGTATAATGAAAATTTTTAAATGAGTTTTTGGAATATTTCGTATAAGTAAATCATTATCTCAAATAGAATTATTGGTCATCTTAATTTCAGCAAAGATATCAAATACTTGAATGAAATCAATAATTTTAGTCAATTGATTATTACAAAATTGTTGGAATAAGTATATCATATTTTCAAATCAAGTTTTATTTCATACTGGTTTTAAGAAGACAATAAATTTTTGTCGAGTAAATATTAATTTCAGAATAAGTTTTCGGCCTATTCCGAAGAAATAAATACCAGTTTTGTTTAATCCATTTATATCCTTATTCTGAATCAATGATATTTCTGAATATTCAGTTTGAATTCAATATAAGTTCAAGATGAATAATGAGATTTCTTCATTTCAGTTTTTACTATACTCTGTAGAAATGAACCTTATACTTAATAAAACTATTAATTCTACTCAACCGAAGAATAAATGCATATTGGAATAAGCATATTATATTATCAATTGAAAATCTATTTTATGCTCGTTTTGACCAGTTAAATCTATTGAACTGCTATGATTTCAGGAATAGGATTATATTTATAAAACGAGGCTTATGAGAATTGATGAGAAATTTATTAAACTTCTTGAATAATTATAAACTAAACAAAAGTATAAAAATAACAAAACAATTAACACAAAATTGACTGGTCTGAGTACACAGTGAACGATAAAAACTTAAGGTGAAAAAATAAATAACATAAATAGAAAATCATATCTCTATCAAAAAGAAAACAGGTCTTTTATCACATATTTTATCACAAAAACATTAGATACAATAAAAAAAAAGAAATATCAAAAGACCTACAAACTTAAATTTTGCAAATAGTGATTCACACGCCATATTGTGTCACATTAATTTTTCTATTGGACATTTTATGACAAACTCTGGGTACAATTGAGGACAATTCTTTTCACTTGTAATTTCTTTTATATGTATCCAAATAGGTGTCATACAGCTAACATAACAGAAAAACCAGAGCTGAATCACTTGAAAATCACTGAAGATAGATTTGTGATTTAAAAGGAATTAGTTCATACTAGAAATTGAATTATTTTCTGAATCACCAGTGATAGATATAACCAGGTGTCCCAGGAGTCGGCGTCAATTCGGAATCAGGTAACAGACTGAATCATTGTGGTTTTTAGTCTTGTTTTCATCAAGTTATATTGCATTTCTTATTATTCGAGAAAATACACAAACTGCGATGATTCTAAAATTCCTGTGGCTACAAATTTTCTTTATTTTCCATGTTATCCCGAATAGTGTTTCTGTAACTTATAATCTTCAATTCTAAGGCAATTATTCCATCTTGGGGAAGAATGTCACTTTTTGCCAACGAAATATTCCAAATAATATTTCAACCTCAACTGATTGTACTGAAAAAATAAGTCTTTCTTGAAGAAAACACAGTCATAGATATTTTGAGTTGCCAGAGATCCTCAATGCTGAAATTCAGTTAAAGTTTCTACAAAATCATTCGTCAACTTTACTGGAAGACGTTCTGCTTTTCTTTGAATAATTTTTCTTTCACAGCTCCAGGGCCCTCTTTACCCTAGGGCACTTTGAGCAAGTGCCCACGGCCCCGCGATCAATATGGGCCCCGCTCAGATCAAGTGTTCCGAACCGAAAGGATCGAAGATTTCCTCAATGACGTTTGGAAATTCCCTTTTTCATAAAAAATTCCCTTATATGTATTTTCATCGAACAGATTTTTTCGAAAAGACCTAAACGCTTTCTTCTTTCGAAATTCCCTTTCGCGTACTAAAATTCCCTTCAGGTAAAAAAGCGAAAGTTTCCATTTACAATAATACCAAATGGATTGGAAATCCCAGTTTCTCATCTACAAGTTTTCGAAGGTTGCAATTTTTATGACCCTCGCCGCATACTGGCATAGACTAGATAAGAGCAATTATTAGCTTGTGTTATTTGTTAGGGTGGTCGTGGTCGGCCATAAAACATCTGTTCGAATCGTGTTGTTGATCACATTCTTGCATTATTGTATTCATTCGGAATCTTCAAAGGAAATCTCCATTCAACTACATAATTTTAGACAGCCCTACATGACAAGAAATCAGTGGCGTATCAGAGGGCCCCGCAGAACTCGCGGTGAAGGGATGCCCGCCACCAAAGGGGAGATAAACTAAAAGCTTCAAGTGGGGCCCCAATAATTTCAGTCTATTGAACAAAACTTATACAAAGAAGGTACAATTATTATTCCTGAAAAATAGAGAAATACTATTAAATTATGAAAAAAAACATGATATGAGGTTTCCAGTAGTTCCAGTAATTCCATTTGAGGTATCAATCAATTACTCCTTGTGCTACCCTGTTTTACCCTCCTTAAACGTGTCGCAAGTCGCAAACACGTCTATCAACTTTTGAGCTTACTCAGCTATGGACATGCATTTTAGTTAATTAATTTCTCAACTTTTAAATCACATTATGTGTTTCTAGTTATTTTCATATCAGAATTTACATTATTTTGTTTAGAATTTTTTGTTATTCAATATATAAATCATTTTTATAACATATTTCCATTGTCTCTCTTTGAAAAACTTCAGAGGAAACTCATCATGAATAACATAAATCAATAGAGGGGGGCCCCGACTAAAATCTTGACGAGGGGTTACGAATTTTGCGCTACGCCACTGCGAGAAATTTCAGACGATTTCAGACAAAACAAATCCCTACTTCTTTTTGAGTACCAAAATTCCCTAAATCGGCAAAGTTGGCATTAGCATACCGTGTCTGTGTATCGTGAATAAACCTACACGGCGGTAGGGAATTCCCCTGTATTTCTTGTGTTTTGTATGTGATATTGTGGCTTTTTTTGTGTCTAGTTGTTATTGATTGTGTTCCGTGGTATTATTTAATTAAATCATCTTTTACTTGTTTCTTTTTGTGTAAGCTACTATTTTCGGTGTAAAAATAAATATCAGCTGAATTATAATATAATGTACTTATTCACTTTCTTTGCCTTTTCTAACAAAATAGTGTTGTGTTCACTGGCGGATACAAAAAAAAAACTCAAGAGGGAGGCGCGAAAGAGATCTTGAACTATTTTTACTCTTATCGTAATAAAAATGTAATAAATTCCTCAATGTGGGATCAGCAAGGGGGTCGCGCGTCCCCTGCGCCCCATATGTCTCCGCCACTGGTTATTTCTAAGTCATAGGGGCCCCATTATCCGAATGTGCCCAAGGCCTCCAAGAGGTTAAAGACGGCCCTGCACAGCTTCCCAATAAAATAAAATCTCAGGGATTCAAAGCAGGTGAACAAGCTGGCCACGAGATTGTACCAGATCGTCCTATCGATCTAACCGGATATTCTTCATTCAGATTTCAGATTCAATTTCAGGAAGCGTTAATTGAATTTCAGATAAGATCAAATGTTATTCGGATCACTCAATTGAACTTCATTTGATATTTTCTGAAATTCAATTGATTAATCTGCATGATATTTGATCTTCTCTCAAATACAATTGACGAATCTGAGATAAGAGTGATGTTTTTTGAATGTCAATTGACGATTTCTGCATTAAAATCGGAAATGATGTAAAATAATATTTACAAAATTCGGATAAATTGTTTGAAACTGTGTTTCTTCAAGAAAAACTCATTTTTGAGTACTATCAGTTGAAGTCGAAATTTTGAATATTTGGTTCGGCAAAAAGTGACATATAACTTGAAAAAGGTTGAAGAACTGGAGTTCGAGAATCATCAGAGGTTGTGTATTTTCTCGAACAAAAGTAAATGCAATATAATTCGAAAAATACACGATTTTTTAAAATAATTTTTTGATAACCATTTTGACTGTCTGATATCCGATTCTGGCGTGACGTCGACTTCTGGGACACCCAAATTCTTTTGATTGAGAGCGCTAAAATAATACAATACATATTGAAATAAAAAATTACCTAGATGAAGTACGGGAACACCATACAGTTCTGCGTTTGATGAAATGAGGAAACGGAAAACCCTGACCTCGGCCGTGAAACAAAAAATTACTGAAAACACTAGATATCAAAGGATCTTGAAGGACATCAACGTGATCTAGAAGAACAACTTCGTGTAATCCTTCTATGAACAGAGAAAAACAGATTCTTCGCCAATCTACCCATTCTTCTTTATCTGAAATAAAAAAAGACAAATGCAGAAAACACCAATGAATTGAATTATTTTCAAATTAATCACCCATTTCAGAAATGCATTCGTTACCTATGTATTGCCTCGAATACATTTTGAAATGAGACAACTCCTCATAAAATACTGTGTATCGTATGCTGAGGATGAATAAACGAATGCTGTAACTGTTTTCAAGTTTTTATTGAACTCTAATTAAATGAATATGGTGAGACTGAGAACCTGATCACAAGAATTCCTATTTTTCCTGAAATCTCCTCTCTGAAATTGTGAAAAGAAGTCTTGATAAACTAGTAGGACGGTAACTACTTGGATCAAAAAAATTTTTTCCACCTTTCAAAATTGCTACTACAATAGCTTTTCGAAATTTGCCGGAATTCAATATGTCATCATAAAAAGAAAATGACAGGGCTTTTCTTCTCAAATGTTTTGATGAGATGAATTGTGGATAAATTCTATTAAAACCGGCAGCTCTTCTAGATTTAGTACATTCAATCGTTTATATTAAATCATCCATTTGAATGGGTTAGCGATAAATAATAAAAAATTAGTTTACCTTGAAAAATCCTGATAACACTGTCCTTGCATCTCCATTCTCTCACTAAATATTCCATATTTCACTGAAAATGGGTCAAATTTTCCCTGACACCCTGAGCTAAGTAATTCCTTAAAATACGTGTATGCACAAACCGAAGTCAAATAGTCCAATCAAGGTCAAGAGTGAT
The DNA here is from genome assembly GCA_038502775.1 of Hippodamia convergens. Lineage (NCBI taxonomy): Eukaryota > Metazoa > Arthropoda > Insecta > Coleoptera > Coccinellidae > Hippodamia > Hippodamia convergens. The sequence continues at coordinate 71,214,848 of CM076607.1, read as the reverse complement.
ATACCCTTTCGCGAACTGCACAGAGGTTTTTAGTATATTGTTGAATAATTTACTTGGATCTAGTGAATGGATGAATTCATATACTTGGATCTAGTGGATGGATGAATTCATATACTTGGATTACGATAAAATTGCTCGCTGACTGATTAGAGAGTTTTCATTGGTCCTCCTGATTCATGCCTAAGTACCAAAAGAATAATTGGCATTTTAGTGAATCGCTTAATATTATACTTGGATCGAGTGAATGAAAAGTATATTAGTATATTATACATATACATAATAAAATAAGTTGGTACGCATACGGAATGCTTGCAGGAATACTGATTCAGGAAATGTGATGCGATATAATGAATCATTCATTAAAAGATTTGATAAATGTATCGAAGTCCAAAGTCATTACTAAAATGCTATGAAATGATGTGATTCAACATTTTGGAATCCGATGAAAGCTCCGAACAAAAGTTAATACTTTTTTCATGAAGAATGAAAATCTGCACTAAAAAATTTACCTCAAAAAGAAAACAATTTTTTTCTTGAAATTAGCCTAGGTTGTGGTCAAGGTTGAAACAAAATATGCTCGTTTTCTTTCTCCATTTATATCCCACAAATCTTTCTTGGAACATTTTTTTTCAAGAAGATACATAATTTCGAGATAATTTACTGTCTCAAGTTAAATGCCATACCCTGTGTAGTGCCTGTGTAATGAAATTGAATTAAAAATTACCTAGTGAGGGTGCTATACAGCCCTTATTGATGCTGATCCCTTTAAGGGTCTCTAACATCGTTTACTATTACGACACCACATTCAATTGATCAATCGATCAGCAGTCAACATTTCCTTTCCTAAAATACATGATTATACATATTCAGCATCGTTAACACATAAAATAATACCTAATCGCCTAGAATGATATAGGACCTCTCTCGCGAACTGCGTAGATGATTATTTTCAGTATATTGTCGAATAATTTACTTGGATTTAGTGGATGGATGAATTCATATACTTGGATCTAGTGGATGAATGAATTTATATACTTGGATTACGATAAACTGCTCTTTGATGGACTAGGAAGTTTTCATTGATCCTTTGATTCATGCGAGTTGCTTAATTACTGGAAGAAGAATTGGCGTTTTAGTAAATTCTATATCATGAATGCGCTTATTTCATCTAGAAAAATTATAGTTTCACTTAAAATTTACTTCAACAACATTTGTTTTCTCTTTCAAAATTATGGAATTCCTAATAGAAATGTTTTCCAGAATGTAACATTTATCAATCTCCCATTTTATTGTAACATATTTGTTGATCTTTGTTGGATCGCTTCATGGGATGATTTTTTTTATATAGTTTTAATTCACTGGAGCATAATATTTTATTACAAAGCGATTTGAATAAGAATATACATACTTCATTATATCATTATGACTTTTACACCCATTTTATGAAAAATTCTGAGATTGCTTTTTCAATGATAATATCCCGACAAAACAAAAAAAAAGAAGTTATGGCGAGGAAATTTTGTCATCGGAAATTTTTCTCAATTTTTCTACAATTTCAAGTTTATATTTGAATCCTAAAAATGTTCAAACCTACGTCTTTTGACCTCATCAGCGTAAAATATTCCCGATATATCCGCATTGAAATCTGAAAAAAAAATCCATCTCAAATATGACTTTTCTTTCAGATTAATAGAATTCAAATTTTTTTATTGATGAATCAGAAATGTGTTCATTGATAGGAGTGAAAAATGTCGAATAAATCATCATACAAAATTCAATTCAAAACTTACTATATTATGTATCGATCGAAATTATTATTTTAAGAAAATCTTTATCTTGGATATATCATATTGAATAAGGATATTATAAGCTTCGAAATAATAATATTATATTTTCGGAGTCAAGCTATCATATAGTTACCTGAAATACATAATTATTCTCGAAATGATCAAACTGAAACATTTGGATTGAATAAATGATACACTTGGATAGAGAAATTCATTATTCAATTGCGTATAGTTTTTTTGGGTAAAATAAAGTCATTCCAAGTATACAAAAGTTCTAATTTTACTTGTTCTGATCCAATATATACTCGAAATAAGTCCAACCATCCAAGAATATTTGGATTCTTGATTTGAGAATAGATTTTTTCCGTGTACTTGTTTGTTTCTGCAATTTTGTAGCTTTTCTTCATTTCATGGGATAGGGAGCGAAGGCACGGCTAAGTTTCATCACAGGAAATATTTTTTCTGTAAAGTATATTCATTTTTATTCTGTGGAAGGAGTAAATATCGGGAATTCAAGTGATGAGAAATTAATTGCCCAATATTCAATAATGTGAGTTATTCTATTTCATGGAATCGTTTTTTTTTTCGTGAGGAGAACCTTGAAGTATGTTTTACACTTTGAGACACTCTTTTTGTTTCATTCTTAAATTACGTTCAGTTTCATTCTTTGCTGTATCTCAAAATTTCAAGCATCATGAAACATGATATTTTTCACAAAAAAGCAGATTTCATAAAATTGTTGTCCTTCCTGCATTTTCTGTTTTTTCGTAAATTTTCATAAGGCACCACACAACTCAAACTTCACTTTTAATCTTTTTCGGTTCATCATTAGAATTTATTTACACATATTGTTCATTCGCAAAACTGTAATAACACAATTCAGGAAGAGCGTACCCATAGAGATAGTATAGAAGGAGACGCTGTTGCATTCAACGATTTCCACATAAAACGGGTCCACTGGGCGGGGCAAGTGTCGTACCAATGTGGCGATTTCGGCCACAGAACCACAAATTGGACAGGGTCGGAGTAAATGAATTACAGGCTAATTTATGGATGAAGCAGAATAAACATCATGATTTTAAATATTTATGAAATAAAAATGAATTTCAACGGTTTATATACTAAAACAATACTAAACTTATTTTGAGAACATTTTTTAAGGGAGATTCAATTCTTCTGAGTTTTTCTAATGTAAGGGAAAATTTTGTTTTCTTTCATTAGCAGAAACAACTAGTGATATTCAATAACATCTCTGGAAGTTGTACCCGTTAACGTTCCTTCAAATATTGAGCTACTTCTTCCATCATGACTCAGTTTGTATAGGTGGAAGATCAACAATTTTTTCCTTATATTAAAAACAGCTAGATTTTTTATTATAGAATACCTACCCTCTTTTTGGTTTGAAGGATATATACACGAGTAGATATTACTTTCTCTTATGGTAGGTTCTCGTATAATAATAGGCAAAGTACAGATTTTGTATAAGGTGAAAAATTTATTTAAAATATAAATAATGAATATAAAAAATTATATAATATATAATACATATATATTAAAATATGTAAACCTAGTTACAAAAATTTATAGTTCCAATTTATATTATGACAGGAAACTTTTATATAAAATCTTAGAAATATCTGAATGTTCCAAACATTCTCTCATATTCAATAACTAAGTTCTCCTTTCACAAACAAAAAATTTACTCGATTAACCGTTTTACTGTCCCTCAAACAGTACAATTTTGTTATTTTGGTGCCTAATACCAGTTGATTTGCCAACTTTATACTTAAAGAGAGAAATCATTCTTATATTGTAATATTTCTTTATTATGCTTTTGATCAATAATAATCGGTGATTATCCAAAAAACACTGATCAAAATTGTGATCAATTAAAAATGAAAAGATGTTTGATGAAACAACTTTATTAAATATCCTATTATTAATGCTTGTAATTGACACACAGTTTTGACCAACTATAATGATTTCTCGCTTCATGATTTTTTCGGTCTTTAAGCAAATTTTGATGACATCCTCTGAAGGGTATTGAAGACCCTTTACATTCTTCAAATCTCTAAATGAATATAAAAAGGAATCTCTAGTATCAGACATCAAATCTACTTAAACCGACCCTGTACATTGTTGATATTAACCTATGAAATGTAATTCCTGATGATTTTTCCTAATCCACGCCATCCCGGCTACAGCAAACTTCGCACAGCACAAGAAACCATTTTGTTCAATTAGTTCAACGAAGATTGTCCTTCAAATATAAATAATTTTCACAAAACTCACAACCGAATACGAAACATCAAGGTCAACGACCGCTTGACAAATGTGTCGTACCAATGTGGCGGACCTGGTCCCGTTTTAGTCACGAAATCGCATCTCCCCTTATACTATCTCTATGAGCGTACCTAATGAAGTGAGACTCACGTCCTTGGTTGTACATACTGGGTGTTTTAACAGGAACTAGGACAGGTGGTGTAGAATAAGACTACGTTGAACTAATGCCGACGTTTGGTCCGTATATTCGATTGAAGATAAAGAAGTTTTGGAACGTCTAATATCGCTAAATTCATAGACACACACCGGTTTTGGTCGGCCGGTTTCATGCCGGTCATCCAAATCGAACGCTGATCGGTGCCGGGGTTAATACAAGGTCAAATATACCAATCAGCTTGAGATTTGGATGACCGGCATGAAACCGGCTGACCAAAAACCGGTGTCTGTCTATGAATTTAGCGTATCTTAATCTTGGTTTTCTACACCTCAACCATATTCCTGCTAATTCATCTGCTCACAGTGAAAACTCGAAATATCTCGAAAACTGAACAAGCTCAAAATTGTGAACGAGATATTCTTGATAATGGAATATTTGTTGGTACATTATTTGGGCTATTTCCATTATCTATACTGTTGGAATTTACCGACGTTTCGGCAAGCATTCGCCTGCCGTCATCAGGGTGTTGTTGTCCTGAGAAGGACCGGTCTTTGCCAAACTTGTTCCGTTTGGACTTTTGCGCTCCATACTATCCAACTGAGTTGTGGGAATGCAAACGCGAGTTGTCAGAGGTGCAAACTCCGCAACTCAACCCACTCTGACTAACAGTCTACTGAAGTAGGAAATTCTCATTTAACTCGAGTTGTTCTGACACTTGGACATAAATGTCATGAATAAATATATTCATTGTTTCTTCAATATGACTGATTAAGCGCGGTTTCATACGGTCTGGGTGTATGTTCGTCCGAGTTTTCGCCCGTCAACCGGACAAGTAGAAATACGCAGTTTAGCATAGGTTCTTTTCATTGACCTATTATTCATGGACGTCTTTCTAGAGAGAGAAAGTGGACTTCTGAATGAGATGGAGTAATTTAGGGCACTGTCAAACACATAAACATAACCAAGTTATTTTAAACTTTCGAAATTCACGATCTATCTGAACGTTTGGATTTGTGTTGATTAGAATTTTTATTCTGAAGGTTGAAGATAATTCTTTCAAAGTTCTTTTAAGATCTATTAATAATAATGCCGGATAGTTATGCTGCATATAACTGCACTGCCAGATATAAAAAAGGAAGCAATTTGAAATTTCATGCGTAAGTATAGGAACGCATTCTCTTTTTATATTTCGATTAGTAGCCTCCATGAATTTATTGAAATTACAGGTTCCCAAAACTCGAGAGCTTGAGGAAAAAATGGATTGATGCTGTAGGAAGGGCTCATTTCGAACCTTCTATGTGAACCCCAATGGGACTGTAATTCTCAAAAAAGATGCTGTTCCTTCTTTGTTTTGCTTCATATTTCCTACAACATCTGAGAGGAAGGAAAGAAAGAAAGAAATAATTTCAACAACTGCAGATGGTAGGACAGGTTCATATTTATAGAACTCGTGGAATTTCTTTGTGATAAATTCAGTAGTAATTTGCAGATTAACTATAATGAACAATGTTGTATCATTCAGTTGCTTGTTAATTTTTTTTGCAGTAGTTCCGTTTTTGGAAAGTCCCAACTCTTTCATGAATAAAGGAGAAAAAGAATCGCTCTGTCTCTCACCAGTAGACATACAACCTAATTCACACGAGATTCAGGATGTGCAGCCCCAGGTAGAAGAAACCAATACCAGCAAAAGGTGAATGAGAAATTTTTGCCTTCATACTAGATAACAAAAATTTCATAAAAGAATCATTGCCTTGAATAATTTTTCTCCAACTTCTTTCATTCCTTCTTTAGAAAAAGATCAGTTCCTGTGTATGTAGGAAATTTTGTAGAAGTTGACCTATATGACACATATCTGAAAAGTATGTAACTTTCTTATGATATTTCATTGCCTATTATGAATCTCCAGGAATAGGACAGCCAATTTTCATATACATACTGGATGAGAGGAGGTTCTTCTTAGTGGTGAGTGTGAAAGCAGACTGTGAAAAAAGGGTTTCACACATTGACATTGAATTTCGAGAATCTTGGAGAAGTCTTACTGTTTTTTTTTCAACAGATGTTTATGACAAGAAGAGATGTCGTCCATTGTTGGAATGTAGCAGCTCATTAGTCTGGACAGACACAACATTCTACTGCGGTCTAGGGTTTTTTTTTGCTGAGGTGTTTTCCCTATCTTTTATATAATATTTATAGTACCCCAAACCTCAGCTAACCCTTTTTCTAACACATGCTACATGCTGTATTCTTAGGATTATTGTGTTGTATTATTTTGTGTATTATTATATATATCAAAAGAATGAATATATGTATATTAAAGCGTTTTCTTTTCAGCAAGTGATTTATTTTCTAAAATGTGTTATTTATTATAATGTCTATATGTAGATATATCTCATCGAATAAAGGAAGGATAAACCTCATATTTATTTTTCTAAATTCTATGAAATTAATTTTATGGAATAGTTCAATCCCACAGAGGTGGTTGATTCAAAATTTAAAGATTCAATTTACTAATTTCACAAATATTGACCATGATTAATGATCTCAGCCCTGGAGTTTCAAAACCTTCGAATATTATCCAAATGATCAAATTCAATCAATAAAACATGCTGACCAAATTTGAGAGGGTCGGTCAATCCAATTTACATATACATACTGGATGAGAGAAGGTTCTCCTTAGTGGTGAGTGTGAAAGCCGACTGAGAAATGAATAATTGCAGTGATAAACTACAACACAAAGAGTGTTTTCTTTCATCAAGTTCGACAATGGTATAGAATTTCCCTTTTGAATACTTACTCCGAATTCCAACACCATGGAAATTCCTGCATTTACAAGCATGATTATTCTCTTTTCTGACCCTAAAACCAATATATACTCTAACGGATTGGAAACCAGTGACAAAATCAACATTCCTTATTAAGACTCCTTTGACTTTTAAACATTTCCGAGATCAAACTCAACTTCAGAAATATTTAACGGAATTCGCCCAAACTTTATATTTTTAATCTAGGATATCTGCTGAAATAGTTTTTTGCAAAAAAATACCCTAGTTTCATTCAGTATTAATCACAAAACTATGACAATATCATGGTGTTTATATAACAACATTGTTTTGTTTCCAACACGTGCTTTTGACAATGCCCTAAGTTGTATCCTCTCTGTTCGTTTCATGGGAACTGTATGAGTCGTTCTTTCTCTTATGGAGATTGCCTCGGATTTCTTCTAAAAAGTCACGTGACAAGAAGTCCATAGTATAATAGGTCAATGGTTCTTTCACTTTCACACTTTCCGAACACGGGTGAATCGCCGTCCGGGCATACAAAAGGCCCGGATGTTCCCGCTAGAATTCACGGAGCCCGGACGTGCAATCGCCCGGATTTTGCCCTAGCGGACCTCGGTGTGCCATGAGTGCGTTTACACGATCCGGATGTTCAGTCGTCTGATTGGTCTAGACTAGAAAAAATACATTCCAAAATCCTGATAACTCCAGTTCAGGAGCAACCCGAAATCTCGGATAAAGGAGCGGAGGATTACAACAATCGAATTAAAAAAACTGAAGAGTGGAGAAATATTTGTGCCCAGTTGAGGGAAAATTTCGTAAATTTGAGTACAAAGGGTGAACCCAAATTTGCCTATTTCTATGTTTTTTTTCGCCGATGTTTTAATAAAGCGATCAAAATATGTTTGCGTCTACTGTCCATCGAAATCACAGGCAAACTCAGGGCTCCGTCAGACATTTTTCCGCCATGGCAAAATAAAATTTCGCCGCCCCGGCTCTGAGTAGAAGTTGAATAAATTGATTTCGTTTCAAAGACAATTAGCGCGTCCTAAATATCTATTCGTACTAATTTCTGCTTCCAACACAACTCTCGCACGTAGGAAGAATTCAAGACAATATTATCCGGATAATATGTAGATTTTTTTACTATTTTCGTTTTTCGATTTGATATTTGACCTCATAACATTTTTTCACAGTACGTTGGCTCAACAGTCTCGACTCAAAAATTTGATCCAACTAATGTGAGCAATCGAATGAGCCCACCAGATTTTTGGACCAAAAGGGCCTTATTCAAGATATGAGGCCTAACTTTGACATTTCGAATGCAAAATAGTCTTTTTTATTGCAGATTTGGATTTAGCGGGAAAAATTATCAAGAGAATTGGTTGAAAACAAAAATTTTCTCAACTATATTCGGGGCGGGCCTATGAAGCATCTTTTGTTCAAAAATCCGGTGGATTATTCATACCGGAATGCGAAAATTTATATTAAAATAGTGAGGTCCCCGCATTTATTTTTTCTCAGGGAATCTATTGGGCCCAACAAATAACGCTGCATATGGCGCCCAAATATTGACGAGAAAATTTTTGGTTTCAACCAATTCGGATGAAAAATTTCCCTGTTAATCCGAATCGGTAATAAAAAAGATGGGTTTGTATTTGAAATTCGAAGTTCGGCCGTTTCTGTCCAAAATATTAGAGAGATGGGTTTATAAACAGCTTTCTTGATGTTTTCGATTCAGGTCGTATACAAACTGTTCAGAATCGTTGTTGCCGTTTGGTGCTTGATTTGAGGAGATCTATTAGAATCTCAGGCCACATAAACTCGATGGGTTGGGTCAACATGGAAAACCGCCGTCTGCTTCACCTTTCTTGTTTTATTCATAAAATTATTCAGCTGAAACAACCCCCTTATCTGCATCAGAAAATAACCTATAGACGCAATGTTCATAGTGTCAATGTTCGGGGCTCGCCTTGCATCAGTATTCCTCGCCATAAACGACCAAGTTCAAGAGTTCTTTTTCATATCAAGCCCCTTATATTTACAATTCCATCGATAATGATATAAAAACTTCATCGTTGAATGGTTTTAAAACCAAAATTAAAAATCACTACTGATCAGCCAGGGTTCTACTGTTTCATAAGTGACAGAATATTATTGTATAATTTCCTTTCTTTTTTGTTAATCATAATTATTGATATTTTTGCTAGACATTAAGGGGTATGTTGTAACATTATGGGTTAAAGTGTAAGAATAGCTTAAGCTAAACTCTCGCCCAATAAAGACGATTATTATTATTATTATTATTATATCTCATATAAGGGCTTCTAGGTCCGAAAATTTGATCAGCCCATTCTATTTCACTAGAGACCTCAGTACCGCGATTTAGATTTTCCCCCTGTGAGCGAAATAAATTCAACGTTTTCAGACTTTTGAACCACCATATCCTTCTACTTTGAGTATTATCAAGTAAATAAAGAACACATCTGCCTGAAATTTCAGTCAGGCATCCTTTTAACTCATAAAAGGGCCTTATCGAATTTTGAAACGATGGCGCCTTATTATCAATAATAATACTTGAGATGATCATAAAAAAACCCAAAAATAATCGCCTACAATTCGTATGAATTAGCGAAGAGAGCAATATACGTATCGTCGATTGAATGTCGAATCCGACGGTTGAAATTTTTTAAACCTCTCTGAGTAATAAAAAATTTCGAATTCTGATTGGCATACTGAAAATGAAAATCACTTCAGAATTATCCTGGAAACCCTTCCAAAAACTATACGATTTTCTTCTGCCGGATTAACTCCGAGTTTAATAAAATTTTTATTCAGTTGTTCGTGTAATAATAGTTTGGTCGAGCAAAGTCAAAAATCCGCCTCAGTCTTCGCATCTTTTGGATTTCATACTCAATAACAGGCGACTTTTCGATTTTGAAGAAGAAAAATGTCAGTATGAAAAACTGATTTGCCGCCCCTAGAATTTGCAGCCCCGGCAGGTTGCCCGATTTGCCGGCCCTGGGCAAACTGGAGAACCTACTCGTACCTAGCACCTAATAATCCGGATTTTCGCAGTTGCCCGTGTGAAGAGAGCTTCCGGTGCCGCCCGGACGGGCGATTACACGGACGGATAAACACCCTGACCGTGTGAAACCGCGCTTAGGCCAAGACCCTCTTCCTACTAAATTGGGAATCTATTATTTTTGAGAAGTATTTTGATTTATGACACTTTGACACACATTTTCTGTTATATTCCTTGGTTATGTTGCTTTTCCTTATTTCATGAAATCTGTAAGCAGAAGTAAAGCTCATTTTATATCAAACGAACTATAATTTCTGAAAATTTTGTTCCTATTATTCTGTGGAATGGATCCATGTTAGGGATGAGCAGATTCATAATATTGAAATATTATGAATCTCATCAAAGTGGTAAGTAATTAACTTTGATTTTTCATCTACCCAACATTCAATTGTTGAGATACACCAAAGAATGAAAGTGAACGTAATTGAAGAATGAAAGAAAAGTGTGCCTTGAATTACTTCAGGGTACTCCATTAAAAACGAACGATTCCATGAAATAAAAAAAAAACTCACATTATTGAGTATTGGTTAAATGGAAAATAAAGTTAATTTCTCATCACTTTGATTCCCAATATTTACTCGTTTCCAGGGGCGGCCTTAGCCATTGCGAGGCCCCCGGGCGGGAAGTCTTCTCTAAGCCCTTTTTCCTTCGTGAAAAGTATGTGATGCGAAAGTAAATCCGGTTGTTCTGTATAGGTTTATTGTCATATTTTATAAAGATATGAAATTTGAGTTTTAATTAAAATATAATAATTTAATATAACATATAAATATAATATAACTTTGGAATATTTACAAAATTAACAAATACAGAAATGATAAATTCAAAATTCATGTTTGCGGCTTTTCCTAGCACTGAAATCTTTAATTGAAATATCACAATCGATCGAATGAGCTACGTCATTTTCTATTGACAGAATAGCAAGGGCTGAAAGCCGATCTTGTGTCATCGAATTCCTTGAATATGTTTTTATGAGTTTAAGTCTAGAAAAACTTTCTTTGTGAATAAATCATCCAGCGCCTGTCAAGCTTTCTTTTGATTGCTCGTTTCCTTTTTGAACTACCCGACTCGAATTTTCTACCGGTATCTCGATCACGCGAACTCATTTCGAAAATCTTGTTGAATTTCGCACAGAGTGTCAGAAATAATTTTTAAGTAACACACAGTTTTTTCACACTTTTTCGGTTCTTCACTATAAAAATGACCCTTTTGTTCATTCCGTTCTAATGAACCAAACCAATTGAACCACAAGTCTTAGACTTTGGATCTACCGCGGGGGTTGAAAAGAGACGGGTAGTGGAATTCCCACAGATGGTGATAATAAATGATGAAAATACTATTAGGTATTCTGAAAACAAATTCTCGGTTTCGAAGAGAAGACCATAAAAATGAAACTGTTTATTTTTATAATCCAGATGAACAGAAGAGAAAGTTTCTTGAGAAATGGCGGCATCTTGTATGCAAATTTCTATTGGAAACATTGGTTTTTTTACTATATTTGTATCGAAAATTTTTCTGCAAAATCCACCATATATGACTTTTCATGGGATTGTCCGAGTGATGGAGGAGCCACTAATTATGAGTTTGATTGAGGGCGTGAACGTCATAGAGACAACTGCTGACCTCATAGAGGATCAGCAGTTGATGCAATGCAATCATTTGATCCTATGGCGGAAAAAAATTATTTAAAAAACATTACAATTCTACAAGGACAACCTTACGATATCTTACGAATGATGGTGTGAAGGTTGACAAGATTATCTACAGATACAAAGCAATAATGTCTGGAATTTGCAAGCATATTTTAGCTCTGCTACTCTACTGTACAAGGTAGTACTTACTACAAAAATATCTTGACAATTCTGCTGATTGTTTTCCTTTTTGCTTTTCATAACAAAGAAATGTACAAATTACAACACATTAGTCATTATCCATATTTTAGGAAAAGTAAGAGAAGGTGAAATTTGTTTGAAACCTAACAGATCATGAAAATATGCATTATTGTAATATAATTGACCACAGACTACTAATAATAAATAGACGAAGCGAGTCATTCAATAGGTGGTTTGTTTTGGAAAAGATCATATAGAAAGAGATGGACACATCCGTTAGAGTGGAATACAAGCAAAAATGGCTGCTTCCTGGCTCACTCCATAGGCGTCTCATGTAAGAGGCGGATTTGTGTATTTAATGTGAAAATATTCGTGTAAGATTAGATTGTCGGTTTAGAATACATAACAACATAACTCATATAACTGGTTTTCCATGTTACATGAAAATTGTAACAGTATTTTGTCTTGATAACAATAATGAATAATTTGAATTTGAATTAGGTGAAGAATGAAGGTAATGAATAAAATTAATGTTAATCGAGAAGAATGCATTTATTAATGAATTATCAAATGTACATGATAAAGAGGGAGGTGTTGAGGTATTCAAGGTAAACAGTTGGAAATAGAAATAATTTTTTGAAGTTTGAAAGTGATGTTTTATTACAACTAGATATTAATGATATTCGAACAATACAAAAACGGCTCCAAATTGGATTAAAAAGTAAAGAGCACAAAACCAATTTGCATATCTATTGATATATTTTATTGAAGGTCTTTGCATTTTTTGTGAATGTTTAATAATAATAATAATAATTTATTTCATCTACAACAATTATCAAAGAATAACACAGACATCATTGATGAAATAGAAAAATCGTCAGGGTCGATACACAAATTCCTCTAGCTCCTATGGATAGTGCAGTAGTTGAAATAATCTTGAAGACAATATGGTTCACAATCCAAAACGAAATTGTACACCATTCGTTTGAATAATTTTGAATCTCTTTAAACCACTTCGGTAATTCATTGAGTAGTTTCATGCTTGTATAACTGCAGTTTTTTTTTTGTGAGGGATAGAGAACAAAGTAGTTATAGATACGGTGAAGTTCTCCTTGTGTCTTCTTAGGGTTTTGTCTCACAGTCTCTGAAACAAAAAACAATTAGAAAATTTTTGAAATAATAGAAGAAATAAATTTTTGTTTCATTTTTTTTCGGCTTTGAGGTAGGGGGAGGCTAAGCCATCTCCACAGCGGGCCTCCACTAAACCTCCCTCCTCTTTTCCCTGGTATCATTGCCACCTTTGCAGGTGCATAACCTGCTTTAAATAAGAAAAAGAATTTATTATTCATTTCTGAACAGAATTGTTTTTGTGAGCTCACTCCTCAATCTACCCTGTTTTGAATTGTTCAATTTCTTTGCCGTTTCACGACGAATGCGAAGTTTGAAATAATTTTAAAATATTAATTTGATCAGATCTAAGACGTGACCATCTATAGGACCGTCTTCATACTGATGATCTTGAAATGTAGACAAAACATCTGTTGATAAGTTTTTCAATGCATTTTGAATCAAAATACGCTAAAGATTAGAAAGTGAAGCCTATAAAAAGTGAATCTCACATAGAATAATGTATTTACGTATGAGAAAAATTCCTTATTTTGAAGGTACAATACTTTTGGTACACTTGCAGATGACTCTGTAGTGAAAGACTTCTCCTTAAGTGGAGCTAGATGAATTCCTCTTCAGATGCAGTGTTTGTTGAAGATGATACAACTCTTAAAAACGATAGAGAAGGTCTGAAAATTTAACTAATGTAATATTTTTTGCACTTCAAAATAATCAATGAATATTTAAACATACCCATCGGCATCTCCAATGCCATATTTCTTGAAGATGATGTCACATTTTGAAAGGTAGATGAACATCTGAAAAATAAGAATAATATATAATAGCAATGATTGAAAACACTTACAAATTGACACATATAATTCTGGGCGTATCTTCCAAATTGCTGTGTTCTAATACCACCGCTGGAGAAGTTCCAACATTCTGGGGAGTGGTTGAAAAACTGAAAGTTTCAATGATATATTGTAATATAAATATATCAATGTAAAATACAAAACAGTACATGAGCAGGAAGACCTTCGTCTTTAGATAATTTGATAAAAATCATCACTATTCTTATTTTATATATAATATGTATATAGATATACACAGTTGCAAGAAATTCAAAACATTGAATATTAATACTTACACAACGATATCGGAACATAACTCTACCCTGGGTTGCTTCTTTGGGGGACTGCTCAGTCTCGTCAGGCTCGAACACATTATGAATTGGAATTGGGAGAGCATTTGGTTTGAATATGCGTTTTCCACTTTTATCCCTTATTATATCATCATATCCTCGCAATTGAAATGCCTTGAGCATATAAAAATGATTTTAGGATATATCCCATCTTTATCCAAACTAAGAAGAGAAAACCAAACATTCCTTACTTCGATATTTTTGGGAAAACTATAACAAATTTTGAAATTTAAGCTTTTGAGCGAGGTACGAGTCGACTCTGAATCAAGGGCGTACCCAGGATTTCAGCTAGGGGGGGGGCAGCTCATACTTGTTTCGAGAAGATGGTCGGTCGGGTATATTGAAACAAAAAATCATGAAAATTGAGTTTTTTAAATTAGTTTGAATATGACACAAAACAAAATATCAAATATTAAATAGTCATAATACATGAATATATATTAATTTAACGATAATCTTCTCGGATTTGCCGAAAATTTGTCTATGACAGTCTTTTTAATAAACTCATTGTTTTCTTTCAAATAATTTCGATGTACGCTCATCAGACATAAACCTGTAAGCTCTTTCGTGTTTGGACGTTTATTTCTCTATCACGCTGTATCGGCTGGACGCGATTTGATTAAATTAACAATCTGGATAAATGATACCCTAGAACGTAGGATAATTTTCATTCCTGTTGTATTATTATACAGGTTACCATCCTGACCCCGAACATGACCACTCCCATCAAACAAGTCTACTTTTAAATCTTTTCTTTCCAGCAAAAAATGTACGTATACCTACAATAATTGATGATACATCTATATTCTTTCATGTTTGCTAAATGAAACAGCATAAAAACATAGCAACAATTATAATAAAACCACGTCTTGTATGTCACCTGGTTTTTCGAGCATTTCGGCCGTCGTCGTAGATTAATTCGAAATGCTCAAAAAACCAGGTGACATTGAACGATGACCGCGAAAACCTCAAAAAATTCACGTCTGAATCTGCATTCGTAATCAATTCGCGGGCCGAAGTGCACATCAGCATGGAAGCTGAGCAGGTGGCCATTCATAATGAAATTCAGGAGTAGCACGGAATTCGACGTCGACAAAATTTCTTGCAATTTTTCAATTCATCACGGAATTCGTGGTGGTTTCAGCTCATGAGCAGTGCTTTTGTTTTGGCCAATCACATGTTTACCCATAATACAAAAGTATGATTTTGTATGATTGTTTATTGTGAATAATAAATTACGTGCCAACTTCCGTGCCGAAGTGCAATTCGACCAGCGAATTGATTACGAATGCAGCTTAATTCATGAATTTAAATATTAACCGATTTCAAGCGAATAACCAGTAATAACCGCGGTTATCTATGGTCCCGCCTGCGGTTATCTACAGTTATAGCGTTGATTGAAATATTCTTAGGAAGATACCCAACCATACGGGACAAAACGAGTGCAAAATTAAAAAGACGGATAGATGGCGTATTGTGTTTTACCTAAAGACACAGAGATGGCGCCGCGTAACTTTTCTAGCAAAATAATTGTGACTAGAGGCACATAGATGGCGCTGATCCATAGCTATCCCAAAAGACAGAACCATAGAGTACGGAAGAAAATGAGATGCAACTCTTTGCCTTCTTTTCCCATATTTTTGGTTATAATTTTAAACTTTTAACATAATAACAAAATATTAGTGTTCTTTAATCAAGACGGTGAATCAACGGCTTGATAGGTATATTTGTCTTCGAGATATCGGATTTTGAATGCAGAAAGATCGTTTTTCACTCAATTACTGCTACTGATCGCCTAGCGAGCCAACAGGCGGTTTCTATTTCAGCAGAAAATTTCCTACAAAAATCTGATATGCTTGATTAACGTGAATAAAGGGCAAAAACATGCAACTTTTTGGTTAATGGATTGTATCTCAGTATCTCGTCAATATTGAGGGGAAATCTTAGGTTATGAGGAAATTTTACAGCCTGATGTTCCCCAAAGATCCCCCTGAATCGGTAGATCGGTGGACCGATTTATGGAAATTTTGACAAAATTAACAGAAAAAAGGATATTTTTCATTCTAAATGGATATCTTGAAGACGAATGATCAAATTCGAGGGACGTAAGAAGCAAATAAGAGCTGAATAAACAGGCTATGCGGCTTTTGCATCGGTCTAGCTCGAAAAAATTTTTCCATGCGCATAGAGCAAAAATAAAAATTTCTAAAATGTATGCACATTGTAAATGAGAGTAATGTTTGATATATAATTTGCGCAATAATTTAAGGAACAGAAATTTTTTTTATGATTTTCAACAAGTTGTATCTCAGTGAAAAATGGTATTATAGAAAATAAAAAACCCTACTTTTGAAGCTTGAAGACTCTAGTTTCTTAATTCTTTGTTTCACAATTTGCAATCCTCGGAAAAATCAGGAAGAAAAAATGTTAGAAATTTCTATTTTTGCTCTTCGGCTCTACTACGCGCATGGAAAATTTTTTTCGAGTTAGACGAAGCAAAGGTCGCATAGTTTGTTTATTTAGCTCTAATTTGCTTCTTGCGACCCTCGAATTTGATTATTTGTCTTCAAGATATCCATTTTGAATGAAAAATATCGTTTTTCCTGTTAATTTTTTCAAAATTTCCATAAATCGATCCACTGATCTACCGATTCAGGGGAATCTTTGGGAAATATCAGGCTGTAGAATTTCCTTATAACCTAAGATTTCCTCCCAATATTGACGAAGATACAATTCATTAACAGAAAAAAAATTGCCTTTTTTTGCTTTTTATTGGCGTTAATTAAGCATATCAGATTTTTGTAGGAAATTTTCTGCTAAAATAGAATCCGCCTTTGGCTCGCTAGGCGATCAGTAGTTCCGGAAATAGCAGTAAATTTAGTGAAAAGGATCTTTTTGCATTCAAATATCTCGTAGACAAATGGTCAATAATGGATTCTGAAATATTTTTCTTTCCGCGTAGAGCAAAAATAAAAATTTTGAAAACTTTCTTCCTGATTTATCCGAGGATTGCAAAATTATCCGCAAAATTATAAACCAATGAATTGAGAAACTAAAATTTTCAAGCTTCTAAAGTAAGTGTATTATCGTTGATTGAAGTATAGGTACTTCAATCAACGAAATCATTCGAATTGATGAGTTTATTGTTTTCTCAATCTTTTTTTAATGTTTCACTCAACTCAAGAATATTTACGTAAATTCGAACGAATCGAATCCTTTCATCTGAAAATTATAACGAATCTTTACGTTGCAATCAGTTTTATAATACCGCTGTCTTATAAAAATTAAAATTCCAAATTCGACCATTCCTGTTTGAAATTTAAGTATCATGTTGGAAAATTTGAGGGCTATCCTAAAATTTTAACAACAAATATTCAAGCAAAATTTTCTCCAAAAAACGAATCTCATATTTCAACAGAATATTGAGTATGAAGAATATATATATAAAAGACGAAGCGAAGGTACTCAAATCGTTTTTTGAAGTACGCTCAAATACTTAAGCAAAATGAAACAGCTGTTCATCATAAAAATTCCACATCTGGTATTATGATTCATCCAAATCGGGTTTCTGTTTGAAATTTACCGAGAGTTGAGAAATCCAGAAATCTGTATTTTAAAATACATTCGGATTCGATATTTTGCGAGGGCGCCACATTACGGCAGCGAATTGATAGACGAGGGATGCGAGGGGAAGGAGGACTGAAAACACATTGGTTGGGTATCTTCCTGAGAATACTTCAATCAACGGTTATAGTCTTCAGGGATATTCCTTGTAAAATGATTATAACCTACAATGACCGAAGTCGCTTGAATGCAGTTGATCCTAGTTGGTAATTACCAATGAGGACCAGGTTATTCGCTTGAAATCGATTATTGTAAGGCTGCTCGATCGGTACGACGCGACCGCGATATCTGGTCGCTCACAGGTAGCGTACGTTATTTTGAATGGGAGCGCGCACACCGGGATACCTAAAACTACAATCTACACGGTCGCGTAGTATAGCGATTATATCGTACCGGTCTACTGGCTGTCTTAGTACATAATATGTTAAAGATATACGCTTACAAGAGAGCCCCCCTTGAACAAATCAAATAATCTAATTAGTTACATATTATGTGTTTTGTTTTGACTCACCCCATTCAAAGAATTTTCTGATATCCATTTGACGGAGTAATATTTCTAGTTGATGCGCAGTAAAAAACGTAAATCTCGTATCGCCGATCGCCGATACTAAACTATGAGACCTATGGCCGAATTCATGCTAGCCGGTAACTTAAACTTTTCCCTTACCCTGAGAATTTAAACATAGAAAAAGTACTGTCGTCGGTATCTCGATAACGCTAGATGTTGTTCTCATATTCGGCTCTAATCCTCTAGGATAATCAGAGCCATCTATGGCTCTGATTTTCCCGTCGGGAGCTGAAACAACAATATAATCAGAGCCATCTATGGCTCTGATTTTCCCGTCGGGAGCTGAAACAACGAGATTCGACGGTTTCGCGGGAGATTTGAATTATATTGCGTCACTTACAGTATACTATATCGAATGTTGTAGAATATTTAATTATAGATAGAAAAATATTAAATCAAAATATTTGAGTGAAAAGATATTGTGTTTCCAACACTTTGCGCGCAATAGGTAACACGTTTTTAATTCCCACTTGCCAGAAAAATTGACGTTCATTTTATTTTCTAGGGGAGTAGGTATACTTACACTTGAGGATGGGAAAATAAAAGCTATCGTGGGAACTTAATTTGCATAATTTATTCCTATGTGGTATGCCGACACGCGTGCCAGATTCCGATACGCGTGCCAGGAGAGAGAGGGAAGATATTGTTGTTTCATTCTATTCTTGGCCGCCATGTTTTTTTTTTTTAAAAGAGCTATCCGTCGGGATTCGAACCCACGGCAATTGTGGCATCTGCGTGGAAACCCAGCGTTCTATCCAATGTCGCCACAGAGCCATGAACATTTTGATGTGATTTCTGTTTGATATACTTACAGCGGCCATTTTATTTTTTTTTTTAAAAGACCAACGTAGGATTCGAACCCCTGCTGACTGGGTGACTATCAAAGATCCTACCACCGAGCTACGGTACCATGAAGATTTAGTAGATGATAGTTGTTAGATATACATAGCGTCGACGCGGCCATCTGCGCAGGAGTTCTGGGCAATAACCCTATGTCGGGTAAATATTTCTTTCAGCTAGTGTTATTAGAGGTTTGAACCTGCTTTCGTGGAATCAGAATGAAAAAAAAATCGGTTTTACTAAAGGTTTATTTCACATTTAAGGAATATTTATAATTTTCTTAAATATTGATATGTTACACATGAACATCTACAATCCCCAAATGATTCACAATTTGTGCATGCCATTCCATCGACAGAATCTGCATCTAAAGGTACACACTTATATTTCACAGGACAAAACGGTAAATAAATTACAGAGTGATTATATGAAGAGAGGTGAATAGCACCATCTCAATTATTAATTCTTCAAACCATTTTTACACTAAGATGAAACACAGTTAAATGATTGTATCAAATTGAATATCTCAAAATATGAGGAAAATAATTTCAACATACATTCTTCTTCATACGCATATTATAGACGTCGAAATGCTATCAGGGTAGAAACACAAGGGACCACGATTTTGTTGGTTTATGGTGAATTCAAAATAATATTTTTATGCTATCAAATTTTACGATTTGCGATGCTGAATAATCGTGGCATGCCCGAACAAGTCTCGACGCGCTTCATCAACTGGGTAAACAGTAGGAGCATGGCAACCACTCACAAATTCGGTGACATTTTCAGTAAGGATTTTTTCATTCATTCATTTTCTCATTCCCAATCTGTATGACAGAAGCCCCCCTGTCAAGATGCAGAAAGGGACTTAGGCTCAGCAATTATGCTATGTGCCCAATATCAAGTGATTTGTAAAAACTATGTTCTTCTTCATAATGTTCTTGTCGTGCCCTGTGTCCTGGGGGCAACAGGAGTCTTGGATATAACCAATCACAGTATCACGTGTTCAACATATAAACTACAATTAATCCAGACGATCACTATAACTTTTACAATTTTTACGAAAAGAATGCACTTTTTAAACGAATATTTACGAGAATTTGTGGTGTAGAAGTAATTTTTTGAGTTCCAAACCAGGACGTGGGGGAAATGTAGTCAACCCACTGTGACAACCATTTTGGAACTGCCTAGTAAGGATTTACAATTTTGGTCTAGAATGAATTGTGTTTGATGCGTTGTCAGAAAACGTTTCACTGAAAACATTTATCATAGGAAGCATACTTGAACTCGAATAGACGAAGAATTTTTAGGATTCTCATGCCCATTACGTATATAAAAAACAGCTAGCTCCCATTTAACGACTGAAGCTAACATTTTTCAGTAGGCAATTTTTCTTTTAATGAATATCATTCGTGTTCAGAAAGGTTTGATAGAGAGAAAAACACAGCAAAGTACAAATTATTATCATCATTCATAACAGTCATTCAAAGACGAGAAATATTGCGATAACATTATATCTTCTCTAGATGGCTACTATTGAAAAACAAATTTTAGCTGACATAAATAGATACATCCCACAGGTGAATATCGCAAAGAGAGAGCACTATAAGAAACTATATTTCACGATATTTGAATTGAACTAATACAAACAAATAAGGATTTTTCTACAATGACCCTAATTTTGATCAATAATCACTCAAGTCATCCTCTGATTCACTAGTAAAATCATTAATATTAAATTCAAGCGGACTCCCCGCCAGCTCGTCTAAAAAAACATTTTTACTCAAAATATCGAATTTAGGTGGTTTTGATAAATAAGCTATAAGGGCCGAATATTTCAAAGACGGTGGTTTCAAATTAATATTAATGAACAACGATTTTTTAAGAATGAGTGCTTTTAAAAATTGACAATGTAGCAATTGTAGAAAAGTACTTAAAATGAAACTATTAAAATGTCTTACATATATATTTATGAGAGAAATCCTAAGTTTATACTCTGACCTTATATGTTTGTATTGTATTTCGTCGCAATCATCATCCACATGATCTTCACAAGGATCCCATTTACACGAATTTTCGTGGAACCACTGCTTCAGGTCATCTAGTTGTTTTTTCGTATCGAATATAATCCACACATCAATTATCCCGAAAGATTCGTTAGCTCCCTCTAAATACCCCATGATTTCTCCTACAATCATCCAGTGATTTAAAGGTAGTTGATCAATTTCAGCATACTGACTGGGAAAGCAAGCCATGAATTTTTCAGCCAAATGAGGTTCATAGGAAAAACTTTCCTGCATGGCCGAAAAACTATATCTCATCAATTCCTTCTCAGAGAGCTAAAAATAAAGAAGATGGTTTATAATCAATTTCATTGTTGATCTGAGAGAATTTTGAAACGGATGAAATCCTATTATGTACCTAGTTAAAAACAAAACGGTCAAACTTTGTAGAAATTATTATATTGAATATCCCTTCGTGTTCTTCATTTTTTCTTTTATCCCGAATAAACTATATATTTAAATACTTTCATAATTTTCTCTTGACGATATTGAAATAACTAATATTTTTTCATTTCTAAGTCGATTCACGGTTTTAATTTTTCTAATAGCTTCGAATATCCACGTACAATATTCTCATATTGTTGAAGAACAGCTCATCGAGCGTCAATCAAAACTAAGTCCTAACTCCTAACATCGAGAGACTTGCATCTCATGAGGAAAGAACCATATAAAATTTACCTGCATAATTCTGATGATATTGAAATCTATAATCACTTTCGTGATTATAACGTGTTTAAAAGTATGTTATGATGAACAATTCTGAATAACCAAGTCACTAGTATTCACTGAAGAACTATCAAGAGTCGAAAAGATTCTGATTATTGAATCCTTGAAACCAGCATTTATATAAACGGCCAAAGGATTTGTTTTACACGACTGACATTTCAATAAAAACACATATTTATGTCAATTGAAAAATAAAAGAACACAAGACTACGTTCACAATATTTATGGGTCATGAAAGGGATAAACAGCTGTATTTCTAGTAGATATATTTGAAGGGTCAGGTAGAGATTAAAATATTCGGCTCGTTCGAGTTGACAATAGCTTTTCGTTTGACAACGAGGTCAAAGTTCGTGATATACTTCCTGTATATCATTTCAGAGTATGAAACCTGATGAAACGAAAATATTTCAAAGAATTCATTCAATATCATCTATTTCATAGCACTTCATAACTCCTTCATTTAGAAATTGTGGATATTCTATTATTTCAAACTTTCTCCAGTATGATTAATATTGAAATAACCCTTTATTACACATTCAATGGAATTAACATTATTCGCACAAACATTTTTGAAATCAGCAAACGCTGTGTATTTATCGAAATCACAACAGGTAAAACAAGTAGAATTGATTCAGAAGAAATGAAACTGAATGCTCTCGGAAAATACATGGACCATTAAACGAACAGAAAATATAGCTATAGAAAAACTTTAACCTTTTTATATGTACGATTATTTTATCTTGTACTTGCAACAGTACAATTCTCAGTTTTGCAATGACATAAAAAATAAAAAGAATGAGGAGCTTCATCATTGGTTAGGCCTCCTAAATTTTGAGTTACTTTTGTTTTATTGTAGCGAGTAATTTTGCCCTCTTTCCCCAATTTCACCTCTTTCAGTCTATTCGATAGTTTAAAAAATGAAATATAATCTGTTGCTTTGCCCGATAGCAGACGACTTCAGTCTGAATGGAAGTGTATGATTATTGACGAGTTTCAAGAGAGGTACTGAAAATGTTGTTGATTCAAATGCACATGAGTTCTCAATGAAATTGTTCAAATTTCGATTTAAATTCATTCCAGATCACATTATTGCAAGTGAACCATTACAAACAGTCAGAGTTGTATACGATCTGTCTCTTGAAGATATTTATTCGATTCTTCGAACGGCTCTGAAAATATTTCTGAGCCTACCGGTGACAAATTTGCTAATTGTGAACACTGAAACTTATGAATGTCGTATGCATGTTCCTCCTCGAGGGTAATAATGAAAAGTACATTAGATTACTCTGAATTGGTTGAATTGTTTGCCGAAGGTAAATCAAGAGAATGAAATTTCTCAACCAGATTCCGTATCTACATAATTGTCATTATTGGGACTTATTTTCTTCTCAAATAGAGAAACTACTCAAGTGGTGTCGTCGAAAATGTAGGGAAAGTGTTCATAAACAATCATTTCCAATAATTTACCCATAGAATGTTTACTAGGGCGGTTTTCAGATAAACAGCTATGAAACATTGAGTGATGTCACTATTACATAAGAATAATTGACATACGAGTTCTAATTAATAATTTTATCCATTCATAGTTAATCTTTCAAATATTGTGCTATCTATATTTCCGGGAGTATATTCAGTGAATTTGTAGGAGTCGCTGGAAATGTACATACCTGTGCGAAAGTTACGAAATGATAGAGTTTCTTTTTGTTTGCTTTCTTGGTGTTTGAAGATTATTCAGGATTCATAGAGAGAGATACCATGAGAAGTTATTCCATTTCAGACCTTTGTCTTTTAGATACAGATTTCTATTCCTAATTGTTCGTAAAGAGAATGTTGCATGGAAGGTTATTGACCTCAACATATTTTTTTCATTAGATGAAAATATTATGGGTGGATATATTTTCAATTGAAAACGAGAAAAAAATATGTTTTAATATTTATTAGAAAAGTATAATTCATACATATATTATCAATCTGATAATTATATCCTAATAAATAGTAGCAACTTCTCATCGGTGTTTCACTAAAAGGTATTCTGATAGATCTATCTTCAGAATATTTTTCTTTATACAGGGTGAGCAGCTCATCATTTATTTCGATATTTAACACTACTAACTTCATGAGGATATCTAGTATTCGATGTAAGATAACTTTGTTCTATATACTTTGGTCTATTACAATTATATTTCTGATAGATTTTTCAAAGTGTTTTTCGAAGTATCATTTGTAGTGAATTTTCTTCCGTGCACTAGACAACTGATTAAATTTTTTCATGTATATTGAGGTGTCTGCTCAAGTTATTCGATTGACTGAATTCTTTCCTACAGATTCCACAAGTATAAAACCTGCTGTTTTCGAAGGAAATCTTATAATAATGGAAATATGTTGTGTATTCACTTTTTATTTTTCAATGATGTAAAAATTGGTTCTAATATTGATATATTCCAATAGATGTCAGTACTCAAACGACTTTTGTATGATTATATTGACAGATTTCACCCCAATTTTAATAAACAGAAAAACTACAATCCCATCTTTCATTTACAGTTTTTCAACCAAGCAGTCAATATATCATGAGTTGATTTAGTTGGGAGGATCAAAGCTCTTCTATGCTAATGAAGTCCCAAGATGGCTTATTAGTTGAGGATGGCCTCGAGAATTATACAATTGCTCTAAGGCGATTGAACAAATGATTGTAAAATTCTCATAAATTTATGGAGAAATAAAATGAACTGTGAATTCATTTTTCGACAGGGAATTCAAAACACTCTTAAAATCCATGAAGCTGTCAGAGTAAATATGGTTCTGTGTGGAGAGTTTCAGATAGCCAATAAAATTCGGAAGGAGAATGATTATTACAAAACATCTAATTCGCCTATATACTGAGATACAAACCTTTCAACACGAGGAAAAAGCGAAGAAAATTTGGTGCTTGTATATGTTGACTGAATGGTTAAAACTTCGAAACTGACACAATAGATGACAACAACCATGAAAAATTCATGAATAATGTTGATAATCTCTAGTAGATGTCGATACTAATGAAAATCTCGTATAATATTCGAGAAACTCTGTTGATCATGCATTAAAAGAATACAAACTTTTGTATATTCGATATTCGAGAAGGTCAAATCGCTATTTTGTTACTTCAAGAGTCTTCGAGATGATTCTTCGATTGATGAACAATTGGAGAAATATCATCCGCTGATTTGAAAAGAAATATTTTCTCAATATTTTCAAATGAAGAGAAACAGAAAAATCGATAAGAGTTGTCATGAATGAATGAATGTTGACAACCTTTTCTGTTTCTCTTCATTTGAAAATATTGAGAAAATATTTCTTTTCAAATCAGCGGATGATATTTCTCCAATTGTTCATCAATCGAAGAATCATCTCGAAGACTCTTGAAGTAACAAAATAGCGATTTGACCTTCTCGAATATCGAATATACAAAAGTTTGTATTCTTTTAATGCATGATCAACAGAGTTTCTCGAATATTATACGAGATTTTCATTAGTATCGACATCTACTAGAGATTATCAACATTATTCATGAATTTTTCATGGTTGTTGTCATCTATTGTGTCAGTTTCGAAGTTTTAACCATTCAGTCAACATATACAAGCACCAAATTTTCTTCGCTTTTTGCTCGTGTTGAAAGGTTTGTATCTCAGTATATAGGCGAATTAGATGTTTTGTAATAATCATTCTCCTTCCGAATTTTATTGGCTATCTGAAACTCTCCACACAGAACCATATTTACTCTGACAGCTTCATGGATTTTAAGAGTGTTTTGAATTCCCTGTCGAAAAATGAATTCACAGTTCATTTTATTTCTCCATAAATTTATGAGAATTTTACAATCATTTGTTCAATCGCCTTAGAGCAATTGTATAATTCTCGAGGCCATCCTCAACTAATAAGCCATCTTGGGACTTCATTAGCATAGAAGAGCTTTGATCCTCCCAACTAAATCAACTCATGATATATTGACTGCTTGGTTGAAAAACTGTAAATGAAAGATGGGATTGTAGTTTTTCTGTTTATTAAAATTGGGGTGAAATCTGTCAATATAATCATACAAAAGTCGTTTGAGTACTGACATCTATTGGAATATATCAATATTAGAACCAATTTTTACATCATTGAAAAATAAAAAGTGAATACACAACATATTTCCATTATTATAAGATTTCCTTCGAAAACAGCAGGTTTTATACTTGTGGAATCTGTAGGAAAGAATTCAGTCAATCGAATAACTTGAGCAGACACCTCAATATACATGAAAAAATTTAATCAGTTGTCTAGTGCACGGAAGAAAATTCACTACAAATGATACTTCGAAAAACACTTTGAAAAATCTATCAGAAATATAATTGTAATAGACCAAAGTATATAGAACAAAGTTATCTTACATCGAATACTAGATATCCTCATGAAGTTAGTAGTGTTAAATATCGAAATAAATGATGAGCTGCTCACCCTGTATAAAGAAAAATATTCTGAAGATAGATCTATCAGAATACCTTTTAGTGAAACACCGATGAGAAGTTGCTACTATTTATTAGGATATAATTATCAGATTGATAATATATGTATGAATTATACTTTTCTAATAAATATTAAAACATATTTTTTTCTCGTTTTCAATTGAAAATATATCCACCCATAATATTTTCATCTAATGAAAAAAATATGTTGAGGTCAATAACCTTCCATGCAACATTCTCTTTACGAACAATTAGGAATAGAAATCTGTATCTAAAAGACAAAGGTCTGAAATGGAATAACTTCTCATGGTATCTCTCTCTATGAATCCTGAAAAATCTTCAAACACCAAGAAAGCAAACAAAAAGAAACTCTATCATTTCGTAACTTTCGCACAGGTATGTACATTTCCAGCGACTCCTACAAATTCACTGAATATACTCCCGGAAATATAGATAGCACAATATTTGAAAGATTAACTATGAATGGATAAAATTATTAATTAGAACTCGTATGTCAATTATTCTTATGTAATAGTGACATCACTCAATGTTTCATAGCTGTTTATCTGAAAACCGCCCTAGTAAACATTCTATGGGTAAATTATTGGAAATGATTGTTTATGAACACTTTCCCTACATTTTCGACGACACCACTTGAGTAGTTTCTCTATTTGAGAAGAAAATAAGTCCCAATAATGACAATTATGTAGATACGGAATCTGGTTGAGAAATTTCATTCTCTTGATTTACCTTCGGCAAACAATTCAACCAATTCAGAGTAATCTAATGTACTTTTCATTATTACCCTCGAGGAGGAACATGCATACGACATTCATAAGTTTCAGTGTTCACAATTAGCAAATTTGTCACCGGTAGGCTCAGAAATATTTTCAGAGCCGTTCGAAGAATCGAATAAATATCTTCAAGAGACAGATCGTATACAACTCTGACTGTTTGTAATGGTTCACTTGCAATAATGTGATCTGGAATGAATTTAAATCGAAATTTGAACAATTTCATTGAGAACTCATGTGCATTTGAATCAACAACATTTTCAGTACCTCTCTTGAAACTCGTCAATAATCATACACTTCCATTCAGACTGAAGTCGTCTGCTATCGGGCAAAGCAACAGATTATATTTCATTTTTTAAACTATCGAATAGACTGAAAGAGGTGAAATTGGGGAAAGAGGGCAAAATTACTCGCTACAATAAAACAAAAGTAACTCAAAATTTAGGAGGCCTAACCAATGATGAAGCTCCTCATTCTTTTTATTTTTTTTATGTCATTGCAAAACTGAGAATTGTACTGTTGCAAGTACAAGATAAAATAATCGTACATATTAAAAAGGTTAAAGTTTTTCTATAGCTATATTTTCTGTTCGTTTAATGGTCCATGTATTTTCCGAGAGCATTCAGTTTCATTTCTTCTGAATCAATTCTACTTGTTTTACCTGTTGTGATTTCGATAAATACACAGCGTTTGCTGATTTCAAAATGTTTGTGCGAATAATGTTAATTCCATTGAATGTGTAATAAAGGGGTTATTTCAATATTAATCATACTGGAGAAAGTTTGAAATAATAGAATATCCACAATTTCTAAATGAAGGAGTTATGAAGTGCTATGAAATAGATGATATTGAATGAATTCTTTGAAATATTTTCGTTTCATCAGGTTTCATACTCTGAAATGATATACAGGAAGTATATCACGAACTTTGACCTCGTTGTCAAACGAAAAGCTATTGTCAACTCGAACGAGCCGAATATTTTAATCTCTACCTGACCCTTCAAATATATCTACTAGAAATACAGCTGTTTATCCCTTTCATGACCCATAAATATTGTGAACGTAGTCTTGTGTTCTTTTATTTTTCAATTGACATAAATATGTGTTTTTATTGAAATGTCAGTCGTGTAAAACAAATCCTTTGGCCGTTTATATAAATGCTGGTTTCAAGGATTCAATAATCAGAATCTTTTCGACTCTTGATAGTTCTTCAGTGAATACTAGTGACTTGGTTATTCAGAATTGTTCATCATAACATACTTTTAAACACGTTATAATCACGAAAGTGATTATAGATTTCAATATCATCAGAATTATGCAGGTAAATTTTATATGGTTCTTTCCTCATGAGATGCAAGTCTCTCGATGTTAGGAGTTAGGACTTAGTTTTGATTGACGCTCGATGAGCTGTTCTTCAACAATATGAGAATATTGTACGTGGATATTCGAAGCTATTAGAAAAATTAAAACCGTGAATCGACTTAGAAATGAAAAAATATTAGTTATTTCAATATCGTCAAGAGAAAATTATGAAAGTATTTAAATATATAGTTTATTCGGGATAAAAGAAAAAATGAAGAACACGAAGGGATATTCAATATAATAATTTCTACAAAGTTTGACCGTTTTGTTTTAACTAGGTACATAATAGGATTTCATCCGTTTCAAAATTCTCTCAGATCAACAATGAAATTGATTATAAACCATCTTCTTTATTTTTAGCTCTCTGAGAAGGAATTGATGAGATATAGTTTTTCGGCCATGCAGGAAAGTTTTTCCTATGAACCTCATTTGGCTGAAAAATTCATGGCTTGCTTTCCCAGTCAGTATGCTGAAATTGATCAACTACCTTTAAATCACTGGATGATTGTAGGAGAAATCATGGGGTATTTAGAGGGAGCTAACGAATCTTTCGGGATAATTGATGTGTGGATTATATTCGATACGAAAAAACAACTAGATGACCTGAAGCAGTGGTTCCACGAAAATTCGTGTAAATGGGATCCTTGTGAAGATCATGTGGATGATGATTGCGACGAAATACAATACAAACATATAAGGTCAGAGTATAAACTTAGGATTTCTCTCATAAATATATATGTAAGACATTTTAATAGTTTCATTTTAAGTACTTTTCTACAATTGCTACATTGTCAATTTTTAAAAGCACTCATTCTTAAAAATCGTTGTTCATTAATATTAATTTGAAACCACCGTCTTTGAAATATTCGGCCCTTATAGCTTATTTATCAAAACCACCTAAATTCGATATTTTGAGTAAAAATGTTTTTTTAGACGAGCTGGCGGGGAGTCCGCTTGAATTTAATATTAATGATTTTACTAGTGAATCAGAGGATGACTTGAGTGATTATTGATCAAAATTAGGGTCATTGTAGAAAAATCCTTATTTGTTTGTATTAGTTCAATTCAAATATCGTGAAATATAGTTTCTTATAGTGCTCTCTCTTTGCGATATTCACCTGTGGGATGTATCTATTTATGTCAGCTAAAATTTGTTTTTCAATAGTAGCCATCTAGAGAAGATATAATGTTATCGCAATATTTCTCGTCTTTGAATGACTGTTATGAATGATGATAATAATTTGTACTTTGCTGTGTTTTTCTTCTATCAAACCTTTCTGAACACGAATGATATTCATTAAAAGAAAAATTGCCTACTGAAAAATGTTAGCTTCAGTCGTTAAATGGGAGCTAGCTGTTTTTATATACGTAATGGGCATGAGAATCCTAAAAATTCTTCGTCTATTCGAGTTCAAGTATGCTTCCTATGATAAATGTTTTCAGTGAAACGTTTTCTGACAACGCATCAAACACAATTCATTCTAGACCAAAATTGTAAATCCTTACTAGGCAGTTCCAAAATGGTTGTCACAGTGGGTTGACTACATTTCCCCCACGTCCTGGTTTGGAACTCAAAAAATTACTTCTACACCACAAATTCTCGTAAATATTCGTTTAAAAAGTGCATTCTTTTCGTAAAAATTGTAAAAGTTATAGTGATCGTCTGGATTAATTGTAGTTTATATGTTGAACACGTGATACTGTGATTGGTTATATCCAAGACTCCTGTTGCCCCCAGGACACAGGGCACGACAAGAACATTATGAAGAAGAACATAGTTTTTACAAATCACTTGATATTGGGCACATAGCATAATTGCTGAGCCTAAGTCCCTTTCTGCATCTTGACAGGGGGGCTTCTGTCATACAGATTGGGAATGAGAAAATGAATGAATGAAAAAATCCTTACTGAAAATGTCACCGAATTTGTGAGTGGTTGCCATGCTCCTACTGTTTACCCAGTTGATGAAGCGCGTCGAGACTTGTTCGGGCATGCCACGATTATTCAGCATCGCAAATCGTAAAATTTGATAGCATAAAAATATTATTTTGAATTCACCATAAACCAACAAAATCGTGGTCCCTTGTGTTTCTACCCTGATAGCATTTCGACGTCTATAATATGCGTATGAAGAAGAATGTATGTTGAAATTATTTTCCTCATATTTTGAGATATTCAATTTGATACAATCATTTAACTGTGTTTCATCTTAGTGTAAAAATGGTTGAAGAATTAATAATTGAGATGGTGCTATTCACCTCTCTTCATATAATCACTCTGTAATTTATTTACCGTTTTGTCCTGTGAAATATAAGTGTGTACCTTTAGATGCAGATTCTGTCGATGGAATGGCATGCACAAATTGTGAATCATTTGGGGATTGTAGATGTTCATGTGTAACATATCAATATTTAAGAAAATTATAAATATTCCTTAAATGTGAAATAAACCTTTAGTAAAACCGATTTTTTTTTCATTCTGATTCCACGAAAGCAGGTTCAAACCTCTAATAACACTAGCTGAAAGAAATATTTACCCGACATAGGGTTATTGCCCAGAACTCCTGCGCAGATGGCCGCGTCGACGCTATGTATATCTAACAACTATCATCTACTAAATCTTCATGGTACCGTAGCTCGGTGGTAGGATCTTTGATAGTCACCCAGTCAGCAGGGGTTCGAATCCTACGTTGGTCTTTTTAAAAAAAAAAATAAAATGGCCGCTGTAAGTATATCAAACAGAAATCACATCAAAATGTTCATGGCTCTGTGGCGACATTGGATAGAACGCTGGGTTTCCACGCAGATGCCACAATTGCCGTGGGTTCGAATCCCGACGGATAGCTCTTTTAAAAAAAAAAAAACATGGCGGCCAAGAATAGAATGAAACAACAATATCTTCCCTCTCTCTCCTGGCACGCGTATCGGAATCTGGCACGCGTGTCGGCATACCACATAGGAATAAATTATGCAAATCAAGTTCCCACGATAGCTTTTATTTTCCCATCCTCAAGTGTAAGTATACCTACTTAGGGGGGGCAGCTGCCCCCCCCCCTGCCCCTACCTCGGTACGCCCATGCCCTGAATAGCAAAATAAACATTAAGTTAACCTACACTTACGTATGTAACGATATTTCTTCGTTTCCAAGATCTTTGAGATTTATTTTGCAAATATAACAGTGTCTCACCATTTTTGATACTTCTGAGAATAAGAGAATAGAAGATTCAGACTATGAAACACTCTCTACAATAGTTCGAAAAGAATTTCAAATTTTGACACATTCAACTGGTAAACATTAGCACACGTCAGCATTGCCAAATTGCGTAGAATTCCAGGTGTTTTTGTTTCCGACTAAGATTTCAGGAAAAAATATTCAGTGGTTTGTTGATGACAAATTTTTAACTAAGCAAATTTAACAAAATAAGATTCAACTTATACGATTTGTTCTGCATCTTGGCAATTTTTGTTCAATTTTTTGAATAGTTTGGTTTTGAATCAAACTCGATATAATAAAAAAATTCAATATTCTTTCACAGCAAACCATAAACATATTCGATCTAGTTACATCAATAGTCTATGGTATTAACAATATGATCATTCAATAGAAGCTATGATTTTTTTTTTCTGTTCAGGAAGGGAAAAAATCTATGAAAAGAAAATAAGAGATTAATTTTAGAATTGAGATGCACATCGTCCATAAAACCGTATGTATGCAGAACATAATTGATAATTGTGTTGAAGAATTCATTACTCACTAGATTTCGATGTATTATTCATTTATTGCATCTCACTTTATATAACTGCAGTTATATATTAAAAATAAAATTATTCAACTTACCTATTGATTTATTGCGCCTTTCTCTTACTAAGTGAACGACAATACTTTCAAGCTATTAGTAAATTTTTATTTAATGTATACATATATGTATATTATATTGTCTAAAATTCCCATTTCCGGGAATTTTGTTGAAATTTCATCTATACTTGCTGAATACAAGTCCAATTTCGGAACAATCGAGAGAATCACTTGAACTCAACACGTCCTTGTTTTATTACACATTATCATATTACCTGCTTATAAACAATATTATCTAAATATTTTATGTATTTTTCCATGCATTCTGGGTTTCTGTGAAACCCCTCATAAGCTACTTAAAGCTTGTGCGAGTTAGAGTGATGGGTGTGTTCTGTGTAGGCTTTGTTACTGTGTCCCGACGCCACCTTAGGCACAGCACTGTTAATTTTTTACCCAACAGTGAATGGTTCGGCGAGTTCTCCATACCAGAAAATTTCTTTCCTGGCGGAGACTAGAACCCCGATTTGCCGGGTCGGAGTCCAAAGCCCTACCCACTAGGCTACTCGCATTTGAATATCTTATTAAATGCTTCTACTCCGTACAAATTCACAAAACTCTCTATGCTGTTTGTTCACATTTTATACGACAGCTTGCACAAGTTTCAAATTGAAATGTCTTGCCTTGAACTGCGTTTTTTGGTAGGTTTGTGAAAGTACAGCTTTCTTTCCCAGTCGCAGAAATATTTTTATGGTGAGAGTCTTTGAAATGATTTCAAAACATGAAGCATTGCCTTCCAATCTTTCCTGTTTCCATTCTATAATATTCTGGTCGGAAATGGTTGTGAGCATATCACCTATAATATAGGTTTTTCCTATTATCAAAACATGCTCCCAGGATTTACGTCTATTGATTTCGTCTACGATTTCTAATGAAAAGGAGGCTCAGAAACATGTTAATAGAGAAGGCCTATTTTTAGTCCTGGAGATTTCGATGATGTCTTGATCTGAAGGATGTGATCGGTGTACAGTTAGTCTTTAAGTGTTTGATTGTTTATTGAATTGTGTTCTTATACAATTACTTACTGATCCCCATGTAATTTTGATGGGTCAGAAACTTATTTACTACAAATTTGTTTTATGTAAATAAGTAAAATAAATAAATAATTTGTTGGTTACGTAAACATTTTGATTTTCATCATGAAAATAATGAAAATGGGCTCCAGGATTCATTGATTTGTTGGAAACGCCTCCATGAACAAAGCAATTCATGTTCTTAATGGATATTATTCCCCGATATAGTTTTCATGACTATAAAAATTCAAAACAAAATAAACAAACATGGCTTTCAGGTACAAACTGCCAGATCGAATACTCGTTTTGGCTTATTTCAGCTAACGCCGCTGGGGTAGCATAGAGTTGTGTTTTGCTGGGCTCGTTTCCCAATCTTTCTTCAGCAGAAAAAATTCATCGCAACTTATCAATGCTCTTTCAATTTTTATCAGACGAGTTGTCCTGAGAGGTATCATACTTAAGCTCAAACTCAGGAGAGGAGATGTTATTGATTCGAAAGCAGAGCCGGACTGGGCAGGCGGGATACTGGGGGGAATTCCCCGTTACATCGAAGTTTTTAATGAATCATATTTCAAAAAATATATTTTCGCCCTATTCCGATGTAGGCCGATTATTCTCTTATAATGCAGCCCCGGCAAAATAAAATTTCGCCGCCCCGAGAAAATTATTTTTTGCCACCTTGCTGTGATATAGTGAGTTTGGGACTCATAACATAATTTAAATTTTTCCCCCTTGATCAAATTATAAACAATTTTTGGAGCTGACTCCTCTTGTATTAATCACATGAACTTACTAAAACATAAATAAAAATCAACATATCATTTCAGGAACTGGAAAGTTGTAAATAGAAAATATAACATATAAATATGTATCATACAAAAAATATATTGAATAAAAAACAAAAAAAAAAGCATATATACCGGCTATCTCATATTCAATGGGTATAATGACTAGATCAAATAATCTATTTCGGGCCATTATTGATCGTAGAAATTTTTTTATTAGTTTTAACTCTGAAAAGCTACTCTTGCCAAAAGTATTTTCCATCATATTTAAAAAAATCATTTCTACGATACACGATACCGATAAATATAAATGCATATGTAAAATTCTCTATCAGGCGGTGAGGTATCATAATAATAATAAAATAAATCAATCGATTCAAGTACAAATGCATTTGTATAAGATATGTCAAATGAAAATTCCAAAATGCATTCACATACAAATTATCGAAACAGTGAAAAACGCTCTCTGCTTTGAGTGTACGAAGCAAAATGATTCATGTTAAAGGAAAAAAAAATACAGGTTTTGGTTTTGATTATTCTTAATTAAGGCAGCACAGCTCTCGTATGTAGAAAAATTCTAGACAATGATATCCGGACCAGAATAAGGTACCTACATGACCCTATTACATTTATTACCTGTTGCGATGTTCTTAACTCTGGCATCTGATTAAGTAAGTGAAAAGAGGTCGATATAAATCTTAAGTATTCACCTGTATCTTAAAAGGATTATTATAATAATATTGATATATTCTTCTACTATGACCATTATCCAATAAATCAAGAACACTAATCTGCCCCAAATTTCAGGGAAGCATATTTTCAACTCATTAAAGGCGCCTTTTCGAATTATTGAAACGACGCTTTATGATTTTATGCGTATCTGAGGCGATCGTTGAAAGACTAAAAAAATCACCTACATCACTGTTAATAAGCAGAGAGCGCCTTTTACTTATTATCGTTTTAAATGTTAAATCCGACGGTAAAAAAAATACGGAATTATAGAACTCACCTTCAAATTTGTAGGGTAATTCAGTTCGAAATCATAAACTCCGAAGATAGATGAAAGATTTCTATTATGTAGCACTATATAGTGTTGCAAAAATATTGAATATTGTGACGACACTGAGGACTAACGAGTTGATACCCTTATTTCTCGAGTATTATAAACCCCTCCCGAATATTAAAATTTAGATTTCCGATTGGCAAACTGAAAATAAGAATCATTGCTGAATTATCCTAGAAACCGTTCCAAAACTTTAGTCCCAGATGTTCATCAAGAGCACGACCGTCTGATAATAAACTCGTAAACAAGGGAGTGTAACTAGGATGAGATGCCGCTGAGTAGAGGCATTGGCGAAATTTACAACCTGACAGGGATATTTATTTATGAGTAGAATGCTGCATCTTCGATCGTATTACTCTTGTATTGGTTTTAATTGCATTTTCATTTGGTTATTTGTGTACAAGTATGATATCAAAAAGCCGCCCCTGAGTCTGGTCGTGCTTTTCACTTCCAATAACAGGCGGGTTTTCGATTTCAAAGGAAAAAAAATCTAGTATGACGAAACTTGTTTTGCCGCCCCTAAAATTTGCCGCCCGGCAGACTGCTCGGTTTGCCGGCCCTGGCGGCGGCTGTGTATGAATTTGAATCTTCAACATACACTGCGCAAAAAAATTAACGCACAATCTGAAAAATCTCAATTTAATGAAAGTTAATTCCACATTGAAATATATTAAACTTATTTTTTATGTTCTCTCGGGAAGGTTTTAAAAGAAACAGGACACATTAAATGGAAAAAAAATTCAGGATTTCACGAATCTTATGTGAAAGAAGAGAAATGAACAATTTTCAAAATCTGAAATGCTGATAAGTGATTTAATACTTGGTATTTCCACCCCTTGCGTTAATTAACAGCTCGGCAACGACAGTTCATACTCAAATGAGTGATCTTGAAATGTTCTCATCTAATCCTTCCCAGATTTCTTCGAGTTGGATTCCTAAGTCATTGAGAGTAGCTGGATATGATTTTCTGAACTTCT
Organism: Hippodamia convergens; assembly: GCA_038502775.1. Classification (NCBI taxonomy): domain Eukaryota; kingdom Metazoa; phylum Arthropoda; class Insecta; order Coleoptera; family Coccinellidae; genus Hippodamia; species Hippodamia convergens. The sequence goes on along the minus strand of CM076607.1, from coordinate 71,178,465 downwards.
CAGCCTTCTATTGAGGTTGTCCAAATCAGCTCAATCGGTTTGAGATCTGACTGTGCGAGCAGTCGAAGATATTCCACTCCATACCATGATCGATCCTTCCCGAAACCAGTAGTATTCAGGAAATTCGATGGACTGGGGTAGTAGCTGGGCCTCTGCCGCGACATGAGGACTTAATCATATTCTCTGAGGCGATTGCTTATTGTCTGAGTGCTAATTTGCACCCCATGAGTTTGCTCAAGCTGATTTTGAAGGAGGCGAGCGGTTGCAAACCGTTGTCTCAACGAAGAAAACTCTCAATTAACGTTCTTGAATGGCAGTTGTTACCGTTGTCTACCCTGTTCTGGTCTTCGGACATTAATACCTGTCTCCCTGAATAGCTGCAACATTCGGGACTCACTGTTATGGGAAACTCCAAACATTTCTTCTCGCAAAACTACCGCTTGGGCACATTCCCCTTGGGTCAAATTGCGGGTTTCGCGTTGCATAGCAATCGAGTGTAGAAAATCAAACGAAAGAAAAACTATTGATCACTAGAATTGATCGAGAACAACTGATTTTAGAATAGAGCCAATAATACATTCAAAATCTGATAATATCATCGTTTTTTATTCCTGCTGGGAAAAAACATCTGTATTGAAGAAAAAACGTTGAAAGTGGATAACATATGCATGCATGTTTCTGATAAAAATAGTTATCATTGAGAACACCTTCAGTTGTAGAATAAATTTGAGGTTTCCATAATGTGCGTTAATTTTTTCGCGCAGTGTATAATATGGACGCCTCGTATATTTCTGAAGAAAGAAAACAATATGGAAAGTTTGTTGTATCTTGCGCTTGTGCTTCTCTCGGAAATAACAATGTGTTTGCATTTGAGAATTTGAAATGAAAATCATTTCTGAAATACCACCGATTGGATAGATAATGGAGTAAAAGGCTTATATCATAAATAAGTTGATATGAAAGTGTCCATTTTCGTGAGGGCTACTGCAATATTCACCAGTATAATAGGACGTCGACTCTTTTAATGATGATACATTTCTGATATTTTTCTTGTTTACGATTGCACATTTCTTAGATGCTATGAATTTTTCAAACCTGAAAATTTTTCGTCGCCAGATGTAGTTTACTCATAAAGAAGATCGTTATTGTACGAGTAGAGTAATCTTTTTTATGTCTATTAGAATAACTTTCTCTTCGTGTTGAGCTATAAAAATGTTTTCAACATCAAGCTCTAATTTTATTATTTATTGAAAACCTTTTGTAACTATGTTCGTGTTTTGTTTCATTCAGAGTGATTATATTTTGTTAAATTATATTTAATTGCAAATAATTAATTCAAATGTTTTGTATTTTAGTACTTCTGCTACATTTTCCTAGTCTCAAATGTTCGAACTCTACTAGGGAACTCACATCTTGACGAAGTCACTTTTCTACTTCTTTTTTCAGGTTTCCTTAAACTACGTCACTCTGACCTAATTTGAACAAATACGCTGATTTTTAGGCTCTGGAGGCACCAAGGACAAGCGCTCTGAGGTCCCCAATAACATTTTTCCCGGTGGGCCCCAACCATACCAGTCCGGCCCTGTTCGAAAGGCTGTCAAAGAATCATAAATTTTCTCAATCGCTGTTAGTTCATATGTTTTAAAAATTCATGTTTCAAAAATTCATATGTTTTAAAAATTCATATGTTTTAAAAATAAGTAGGTAATAATAAAAAATACAACAGGTTTCTGAAATTTTCTTTATTCATTCTTCGTCTTCTTCCGGGAGAGGCTCTTCTGCACGCTTCCTAAAAAGGGGACCAAAAACTGTAAGAGATGGGCATATTTGTACCTTTTTTTTTTCTACGGGAATTGGATGGTGTCAATGATTTCTTGAACGTGTTTCTTATGCAGCTCCATCTGTATTTGCAATCAAAACCTGGAATCAATTATTAAAATTATTTTAAATTTTCAGGATTTGGGACTTTCTTCTGCTTGTCCAGCCAAATTTTCGAGACGTGATCAATAAGAGAATTAAATGCATAATTGAACCGTCAGGCTTCATCCGGGGTACACCCAGAAAAACGTTCATTTACCACTAAAAAACATATGTTCCATCTGTTTCAGATATGGCCGAACAAATATTTTTTATGAGTTATGTTTTGGTTTCTTAATATTCTCATTAATTTAGGTATAGGTATATTTTGGGATTTAGGACTATTGAAAAGCTGGATATTATCAAAAGAACATTTATATTTAGCGATGTTTCGCAGCTCTCTTTCAGCTGCTTCCTCAGGCTACAAATATCATAAAATTTTCTTTACCTCTATAATCTTCCTTTTATAATCCATAAGTCAAGAAGGTATTCTTTCATTCAAACATAGGACTATCATTTAAAACAACGAAATTTGATGAAAACTAACTTTATACAAAACCACCTCTAACAATTCTTTCTCCAAAATGTGACATGACTCTATGGGCAGTAACCTAAAAAACTTAAACTTCTACACACTTATTCTTCTTCTTATCACTAGCTGATCTTCACGTTAACCACAACGACATTCATACTTAATTTCTTAATTTCTTTAGATGTTTATATTTAAGTAAAATACTATTGTACAATTTACTAAGTTGTACTGTGTCTGACCTGAAATTAACACTATCATTTAAATTTATATGAATCATTTCTAATATATTTCTTTTTTTACAATTTTTTTTCTTATCATAAATCCTAACATTTTCAAAATCTATCTGATGATTCATGTTAAAAAAATGGGAACAAGGCAGTTTTCTCTCTATTCCTCACATCTTTCAGATCATTTTTATGTTGTTTAGTTCTAGTATCTAAATATTGTTTTGTCTGTCCAACATAAACTTTAGGGCAAGCACTACAAGGGATGCCATATATCAAATTTGAATTATATTTTTTGTCTAGTTTGTCTTTCAAGTTACAATAAAGGTTATTTACTGTTTTAAATTATAGAAGACCAGCTCTGTGTTCTCAATTTTTAATGTTCTTCTTATCTCCTGAGAAAGGCCAGGGATGTACGGTACCTTATAATATCTTTTTTCTTTCTTGTCTGGGGTCCTATTAACTTCTGCTCTTGTACTAATTGGTGTTGAAATCTTCTGGAGTAGTTCACTTATTATTCGTTTAGTGAAAGCTCTAGGGTAGTTGTTATTGTCCAAAATTTTTTTTGACTCTCTTAATATTATCTTGATGGAAGCAAGGGCTACTTAATTTTATCGATCTGAATAAAATATTGTTTAGAGCACTCATTTATACTTCATAGAAGAGAAAATTCAAAATTCTACCCGAGCTCGTCGGTTTCACATACCAGTTTGTTTCTAATATCTGTTTTTTAGGTTACTGCCCATAGAGTCATGTCACATTTTGGAGAAAGAATTGTTAGAGGTGGTTTTGTATAAAGTTAGTTTTCATCAAATTTCGTTGTTTTAAATGATAATCCTATGTTTGAATGATAGAATACCTTCTTGACTTATGGATTATAAAAGGAAGATTATAGAGGTAAAGAAAATGTGTATTTGTCTAGCCTTGTGTGTTGAAAAATGTATGATATTTGTAGGCCTGAGGAAGCAGCTGAAGAGAGTGCTGCGAAACGTCGCTAAATATAAATGTTCTTTTGATAATATCCAGCTTTTCAATAGTCCTAAATCCCAAAATATACCTATACCTAAAGTGATTACCGAGGACATTATTGATTAATCTCAAAATTCTCATTAATTTATCCTGATGATGACATCAGATTACGACAGAGGAATTATTTCTTCATATTCATCGCATTTGAGTTAATATACATAACCATATTTGGGGAAGAAGAAATATTTCTTAACTGTTAGTGAACAGTTATTAATTAGAACACAATTTAATTAAGAATGAATCATTGGATATTACTAGATAGATAGTATTGTTAATAGTTAAGAAATCAAATCAAATATTTTCTGTTATTGTTTTATATGTTGTACAGTTAATAACATTTTTTAGTATCAAATGACTAATATTATAATTTTGAATATATTACTGTTACTGTGGAAATTCATTTTTTACTATTGAACTGAGGTTAAAAAAACCTTAAAATTCTGTTTATTCGAATATTTTATAATGTTTCATAACCGTAAACTGTTACCCATCATCATTTGATGGTTCATAATATATTAGGGTGTTAAACAAAAATCTAGTGTAGTATGAACAAAATAGATTCATATTAATGGTCATGAATAATGAGAAAAACAAAATACAAACATACATATTAACAAAAAATATAGATATTATATAAAAAATGTAAAAATTTCAGTGAAACAACATACATATATTTTATTATTTCTCAATGTATATAAATATTTATACACAGCCAAAAGACGGCAAGACTTTGGGGCCGCCTTTTGTTTTTGCTCGACCAATCTATTTTAATGGTACACGAACAACTGAATGAAAATTCAATTAAACTCTGAGTTACACCGGCAGAAGAAAAACGTATACTATTTGGAGGGTTTTCAGGATAATTCTGAAGTGATTTTCATAGTCAGTTTGCCAATCAGGATTAGAAATTTTCATTTCAAGGAGGGGTTTGAAAAATTTCAACCGTCGGATTTCACATTCAAACGATGATAGATATATTGCTCCTCTCGGTAATTGATACGAAATGGCGAAAGGCGATTCTTTTTGGGTTTTTTTTTTTATCGATCGTCTTAAGTTCGCATATTGATAATAAGGCACCGTCGTTTCAAAATTCGAAAAGGCGCCTTTGAATGAGTTGAAAGAATGCCTGACTGAAATTTCATTTATTCACTGGATAATACTCATAGCAGAAAGATATGGAAACGGTGAATTTATTACGCGCACAGGTGGAAAATCCAAATTGCGATACTGAGGTCTTCTGTAATTTTGCCAGTGAATCGGATGGGCTGATCGAATTTTCGGACCAAAAAGCCCTTGTATGAGATATGAGGCCAAACTTGGAATTTCAAATGCAAATCCATCTTTTTTATTGCTGATCCGGATTAAACGGGGAATTTTGCATCCGAATTGGTTAAAACCAAACATTTTTCCGTCCATATTTGGGCCCTATATGCAGCGTTATTTTTTCAAAAATCCAGGGACGTTCATTCAGATCAGGATGCAAAAATTCATATCCGATACTGAGGTACTTAGTTATATTTGAACCCATCAGATTCTGGGTCCAGAAAGGCTTATACGAGAGGATAGGATAGATTACCAAATCAAACCTTCTTTTTTAATTTCAAATTTGAATTCAGCGGAAGATTTTACATCCGAATTGGTCGAACAAAAATTTTTTCCTTCATTTTTGGGCTCCACGCAGCGCTTTTTTTATCTGAATATTCAAAGTTTGTCCCCATATCTCGACCCTGTAAGGGACAAAATATGAATGGCCCAATCGATTCCATGAGAAATATTATTACTGAGGAACTAACTATTAGAATATGAAATTTCGCATGCTGACATTAATAATCCCGCGGATTTTTGAACAAAAATAGCTTTATAGGGCATAGATAACTTCTTAGGGGCGAGTTGAGCGCTTCTGGGGTAAACAAAAATCATGCAATTCATCGTTAACGAAAGCTTTCCATGATTTTTGTTCTTCCAAAAAGTGCTCTACCTGCCTCAGGAAGTTGTCAATTCATTAAATACATCTGCGATTACATAGCAAGACCTTTGGAAACAGGAAAATTTTTGTGAATCCAACACTTTTTTCTCGCTCCTAGGATTAGAAAAATTATATTGAGGGGTGACGTGCGAAAAACGAATAGGAAGATCAAAATCTCAAAGGGGGAGGTTAATGCACCCCCTGACTGTTCCCCCCCCCCCTGAAGTCATGGGTTTTGTCTAGCCAGACTGATCGAAAAATCTCGGAAATTAACGAAAAATTAAGTAAGCACTAACCTTGATATGCAGAACACTAATCTCTTTTCAGATTTTTCCGGTCGGTCTTGGATTTTCTAAAAAAAATTCTCAAAGACTTTGGAGGTTACCGTAACCAAACACTCCATTTTCAAGTAAGTTTTGAAATTTCAGAGTATCGTGAACTTTGTTTCATTATAAATACAGGATTCTCGTTTTTTTCTTAATTAATAGTCTTCTCCATTATACAATTTCCGTAAAATGTGATGATTCCTAAGTGTTTACATTCTCATTTTCTAGCTCAAAAAGCGCAATATCACGTGATTCAAATGAAGTAGAAGTGAAGATGGCCGTACCGGTGTGAAAACAGTCGAATGAGATTGCAGAATATGACCTTGAAAAATGTTGTCCGCCAGTGTACAATTGGGCGGATTTGATGCTAAAGGAAATGAAATATTGTCAACTAAAGTGGAAACTTATGTGATGACGAGTCATTTGAACTGTCGTTGATTAGATTCAAAAGCCCTAGCAGAAAAAATTTCATTATTCGCATTCACGTACACCTCTTGTGATGGGCGCCCGCAGAATGATACCTGTATATTATGAGTTTTTTGGATGGATTTCCGAATGCCACATTCATTTTATGTATCATTCTCTATAGCCATCTTAAGTCGTTTTCGAGTTATTCACTGTTTTGTGAAAAAAAAATACAAATTGAGCCTTGTAGAACACTGAAAATTCAATGAAAGCGCAATGCACAATCTCAGATCTGTTTTTTGAAATGGGTTACCGAAAAGATATTCGACGTCACTCTGTCGAGAAAATATCGTTTCGACATACTGGGAGGTAAAATGAGAGTGTAAAAGTTGGAATTCAAAAAAAGCCAAAAACTCGATTTTTTCAAATGGAAACCGTATTTTTTCCACTCACATATGAATTTGTGGGGTAAAAATAAGTGGAATCTATTCAGGGTTCCCCATATCTAAAATGTACTATTTTCGAGATATTCAGAAATAACGGCTACGAGCTTAAAATAATATTTAATATGATCTATGTTCACCCTTTCATGAAAATCTTTGACTTTGTTCAGAATATTTTTTAATGCTTCTGTTGTTGATATTCCTCAAAACTTATTTCATTGTCCAAAGAAAACGACCAGTAGTTTTTTTTACTGCTCATAATGAAAATAACGAGTTATTCTTCGAAAAATATGTCATACATATCGAAAGCTTAAATTGTAATGCAAAACTTATAAAACAAGTCATGAAACTTCCCAAACTCTTATTCAGATATATTAGAATAGAATATTAAATCATAACACATTTTGAAAATTTCGTCCACCTACTTCCAAACATTTTTCGCACCTTCTCATTGATTCTTGGTTGGTGGATTTCCTTATTCATTCTGGAACATAATTCTGCCAATACATTGCACGATAAATTCTTCAATTGGAACAAACCTGGATTATTTTGAATAAAGTTATACAGATTCTCATGAAAGGGTGAATTAGATAATAATTGATACCTCAAATTTTATAATATGCTCGTTGCTAACAGTTATTTCTGAATATCTCGAAAATGGTACATTTTAGATAAAGGGAACCCTTAAGAGACTCTACATCTTTCATCCTCACAAATTGAAATGTGAGTGAAAAAAATACGGCTTCCATTTGGAAAAATCTAATTTTTGCCTTTTTTGGAATTCAAACTTTGACACTCTAACAGTTTTTCCTGAATATCTCGACAATGGTCCATTTTGGATATAGGGAACCCTGAATAAACTCTACCTATTTTTACCTCACAAATTGATAAATGAGCGGAAGAAGTATGGTTTCCATTTGAAAAAATCGAGTTTTTGGCTTTTTTTGAATTTCAAGTTTGACACTCTTATTTTACTTCCGAGTATATCAAAACGTTATTTTCTCTACAGAGTTATGTTGAATATCTTGTCAGTAACCCATTTCCAAAAAAGATCTGAGATTGTGTGTTGCGCTTTCATTGAATTCTCAGTGTTCTACAAGCCCCAATTTGTAAATTTTTTCGAAAAACATTGAATAACTCGAAAACGGCTCTAGATGGCTATAGGGAGTGATACATAAAATTAATGTGGCATTCCAGGATCTATCCGAAAATGTCATAATATACAGGGTGTTCCATTTGGAATAAGAAAGTTGATACCACTTCCGGTGAAAGCGGAAGTCATTGATATTCAAAAATATATCATAATTAAAGGTCTCCTTGGCTTATATCTTTACACAAAATTTGGAAATGATCGACTTATTATTTCTTCATATCGATTTTTTCAAATGGAAAACATATTTTTTTCACCCACATATCAATTTCTGAGGTAAAAATAGGAGATTATTCAGGGTTCCCTATATCCAAAATTAACCATTCTCGAGATATTCAGGAAAAACTGTTAGAGTGTCAGAGTTTGAATTCTAAAAAAGAAAGAAATTCATTTTTTCCAAATAGAAACCGTATTTTTTTCACTGCCATTTCAATTTGTGAGGAAGAAAAAAGTAGAGTCTTTTAAGGGTTCTTCATATCTAAAATGTACCATTTTCGAGATATCCAGAAATAACTGTTAGTAACGAGCATATTTTAATATGTGAGGTATCAATAATTATGATCTATCTAATATATTTCATAAGAATCTGTATGACTTTATTCAGAATAATCCAGGTTTGTTCCAAACGAAGAATTTATCGTGCGATGTATTGGCAGAATTATGTTCCAGAATGAATAAGGAAATCCACTAACCAAGAAATATTGAGAAGGTGCGAAAAATGTTTGGAAGTAGGTGGACGAAATTCTTAAAATGTGTTATGATTCAATTTTCTATTCTGATATATCTGAAGGAAAGTTCGGGAAGTTTTATGACTTGTTTTATAAATTTTGCATTACAATTTAAGCTTTCTATATGTATGTCATATAGAAAGTTATTTTCATTATGAGCAGTAAAAAACTAGTGGTCGTTTTCTCTGAACAATGAAACAAGTTTGAGGGATATCAAAACAGAAGTATGAAAAAATATTCTGAATAAAGTCAAAGATTTTTATGATAGGGCGAACATAGATCATATTATAATAATATTCAGCTCGTAGCAGATATTTCTGAATATTTCTGAATGGTACAATTTAGATATATGGAACCCTGGATAGACTCCACTTATTTTTACCCCAAAAATTCAAATGTGAGTAAGAAAAATACGTTTCCATTTGAAAAAAAAGGTTTGCTTTTTCTGAATGCCAACTTGGACACTTTCATTTCACCTCCCAGTATATCAAAACGTTATTTTCTCTATAGAGTGACTTCGAATATCTTTTCCGTAACCCATTTCAAAAAACGGAATTTTCAGTGTTCTACAAGCCTCTATTTGTATTTTTTTCTCCACAAAACAGTGAATAACTCGAAAAGGGCTTTAGATGGCTATAGGAAATGATACATGAAATTAATGTGGCATTCGAAGATCTATCAAAAAACTCATAATATATAGGGTGTTCCATTTGAAATAAGAAAGCTGATACCACTTCCGGTGAAAGCGGAAGTCATTGATATTCAGAAATATATCATAAATGAAGGTCTTCTTGGCTTATATCTTCACACAGAATTTGGAAATGATCGAATTATTATTTCTCCATAAACTAATAATGGGCATGTCCGTTGGGACACCCTGTATATAAGGCACTCGGACATTTTTAAGATAAATTCATTTACTTGCGTAAGTGATTTTAATTTTATTTTGTATTATCATTATTATTTTTTTTCACTCAATGAAACCAGTGTGAGAACGCGGAACGCCATTCTCACACGTTCCCGCTCCACTACACCCCTGGACGTCCCCCCTCCACCCCGTAGAAGTGTAAGAGATGGCCATCGAAAGTCAACACCAAATTTAGAATCGATTGTAAGTACAGTTTCCGAGGAAGCGAATTCTTTCATTTGACAGGTGTCCCCTTCTCCCCCCAGAAGTGAAAGTGGATGAGGTTAAGGTCATTTTTTTCTGCTATGGCCCTCGAAAGTCAACACCAAATTTCAAATCGATTGTATGTACAGTTTTTTCTGCTACTGCTCTCGAACACAGCAAATCTGAAATCTATTGTAAGTGCATTTTTCGAGACATAGAACTTTTTCATTTGAGAGGAGTCCCCCCTCCACCCCCAAGAGGTGTTAATGAAATTTTTTTCTACTGCTCTTGAATCTAAAAATCAACAATTTAAATGACTTATCATCACTAAGTTTCCACATTCGTTGACAAGAGTTCATTGCTTTTTGCATCAAATCCGCCCAATTGTACAGTGACATATTTATTATGCTATTTCGTTAGTGGCGTTACACCAGCAGGGCACCTCAAGGGATTTTCAAAATTTTTGTGTCATCGTTTTGCTCTCGTTTTGCTCCGTTTTGCTCACTACTCAGTTTATTTTGCTCACCTGTGTACATTGAGCTATAGACAATTCAAAGTGCCCTGCTGGTGTAATATTACACCAGCAGGGCACCTTACACGGATCTTTTCCATATTGGTGTCATTCGAAAGCTCTCGTTTTGCGCCGTTTTGCTCACCAAACCGTTCGTTTTGCTCACTCATACTTTGAGAGATTTTCGAAAAAAAAAAAATTTTTTTGTCTCACCCCGGCGAGTGGGGTATCTACGTTTTGCTCCCGTTTTGCTCTCTTTGAAATCTGCAATTAGTTTTCTCTGCGTTTTTTCGTTACCGAGATATAGATAATTCAAAGCGCCCTGCTGCTGTAACATCACCTACACTAAGAGAACACCTGAACGAATATTTCTGATATTGTGTCATTCGAAAGCTCTCGTTTTGCGTCGTTTTGCTCACTAGTCTATTCGTTTTGCTCACTTATACGTTGGGAGATTTTCGAAAAAAAACAAAATTTTTTTGTCTTACCCCGACGAGTATGGTATCTACGTTTTGCTCTCGTTTTGTTCTTCTAAAATCTGCAATTAGTTTTCTTCTGCGTTTTTTCGTTATCGAGATATAGATAATTCAAAGTGCCCTGCTGCTGTTATATCACCTACACTAGGAGAACACCTGAACGGATATTTTCGATATTGGTGTCATTCGAAAGCTCTCGTTTTGCGACGATTTGCTCACTAGCCTGTTCGTTTTGCTCACTTATACTTTGAGAGATTTTCGCAAAAAACAAAAAAATTTTCGTTTCACCCCGACGAGAATGATATCTTCGTTTTGCTCTCTTTTTTGTTCTTCTGAAATCTCCAATTATATCTATATATCCGTTATATATCAACTTTCTGATATTCATTTTTTTTAACAATTTTTCAAGTTTTTCCTTGAAAAAAATCAATCACATCGAACGCATTTAGAAGTTCATTTACCAAATTTATTGGAAAAACTAAACAAGGTTCTCAAAAACAGAAAATAGCAAAAATAAAAGAGTTAGTTAATAAGTTTATCAAAGTTTCGTCATTGGAATCATTTGGAATTTCCTGTGCAGATGCATCTCATATCCATTGAACTCATGCTTTGTGTTCAAACATTTGAACAAAAATAGAGCACAACGAATAGAGCAATGATGATTTCACGCGAAGTTATAAAATCACCATCTGATCTGAAGATATTCTGGAACGAAGTATGGGATTCCCTAAAAATGCGTTGCTTCTTCGATCGTACAAAACGCTAAGTATGTCGGTAAATACTCTGTTACAGCTGACGTAGGCATAGGCCCTCGAATCGCGATTGATTATGAAATTCATACGCAGAGTCAAAATTCGGTAAATTTATAAATATCAATGACATATATCAATACTTATAAACATCGATATAAATCATGATAAATATCGGCGATATACAGGGTGTTTCCTTAACATGCGGCAAAAATTCAGGGGGCTGTTCCTTGGACTATTCTAAGAATATTTTGTACTTTGATGATTTTTGAAAAACCTCTTTGTTTCGAAGATACAGGGCAAACAAAATTTTAGATAATAACATTTTATATATGAAAAATTACATGAAAATTTAACTTAACCTACAAAAACTGTTGAAAATGACCACCTCCAGCCAGCATACAAGCATCCAATCTTCTCCTCATTGACTGCCGAACCTTTCAAAAACACCAGGATCATTTCTTATTAAGTTACACCCAGCAATGATCCGATTTCGCAAGTCTTCCACATTTTCTACTGGAGTGGTATAAACTAATGATTTTACAGTCCCGTACAATCTGTTGGTGAGTGCACACGTGCTATCTCAGATACGTACACATACCTTATCTACGGTGAGCGAAGATAAAATATTAAACCTAATTATTATTCTGCAATAACCCCATCTGACAAGTAAAATATATTTCATCATCTACAATATTCAACAAACCGAGCTCTGTCCCGGTGTAGTTGATCCAACCGAACGAACCGGCGTATATTTCTCTCGAGAAAATATGCCCATGATTATTTCTTCTCTCGAACAATATAACAGATAAGATAACCACAATGAATAAAGGAATCATACACGAACCATCCACCTCACAAGCAAATAATTCAGGCACATCAACCAAAACGTCATACGCAAACGCAACAAAATCCACTCCAACCCTAAACTTCCCGAAAAAAGAGCAGGCAATCATACTAAATGCAATTGGGGATCTCCGAAACTCCGATTACATAAAAGCTATTGGTAGTTTAATAGGACCAAAGTGTATAAGATTCATCTCGCGACTTTCCAACCAGAGAGTCTGTATCTTCTTAGATGAAGTGAAAACAGTAGACCAAATTACTAGAAAATCGAACTTGTATAAACATAGGTGGCAATGACATACATATCCGTAGATTCATAACCCAGCGAAGCGGATCATTATTTCGAATGCCTGTCCTTCAATTCCCCATGCAATTATCGAAGAAAAGCTAAAAGATCTCGGACTCACACTAGTCTCCAGTATAAACTTCCTAAGAGCCGGAATAGAGGGTGACGAATTTTCACACACATATTGAGTTTCAAGAGACAGGTCTTTATTAGCCCCCCGGAAGAAGGAGAAGAAGAGTATCCATCATCATTTCTACTTACACATGAACAAACGACGTATAGAATATTTCTCGCTTCTGACACATTAGTTTGCTATACCTGCAAGGAACAAGGCCACATCGCCAACACATGTCCAAAAAAATCTGAAACCGCAACAACCCGTGGCAATGAGTCTCCTGAACCTACTCATACAAACAGGAATACAGAAGCAGAAAAAGAAAACGAACTTATGGAAGAAGAATATCCTACAACTGAAGTACCCGAGAACCCAAAAAAAACGTCGAGCTTCTTCCAGTTCTCCTAATTCACCAAATACTGAAGAGATTATCAATCCTCTCACACAACCAACACCCGAATCCAGCTCTGAACATCCAGAACAAAAATTTATGGCACCAGTTCCTAATGCATCGAAAACCAGCAAAAATAAAAAGTATAAAACGTCTCAAAACTCTCAGCCCAACATTAACCTAGACGGAATTGATGCAGTATTCGAAGCAGACCCAACACAATACCCGATTAAATTCCAAGATTTCAAGAAGTTTCTAGACCTCAGCATCGCAAATAAAGATCCCTTAACAACGCATACGATATAACCGAAAACGTCGATTTACTCATACACACAATGGAAAATATATACACACGTTTACCCAGTAAAACCACAAAAACAAAGGTCACAAAGATTCTGAATAAACTTAAGGCTCAATTAAAATTAGAAGAATATGATTTGTCCAGTAATATAAGCATTAGCTCCCAAGAGCCTCACGACGAAATTGACGAACATGAAATCCGAGAGAATAAAAAACATCACTCACAAAATTCACTATAATTCAATGGAACTGCCAGGGCTTTTATAGTCATCTTCAACGAATACAGCAAATCCTAAGTGAGCAGGATCCTGACATGCTGTGTCTACAAGAAACATATATAAAAGAAGAACAAAAACCATCCCTGAAAAACTACGAAGGATATTTCTATAACCGGACTAATGCAAAGAAAAGCCAGTGGTGGAGCTGCCATACCTATTTATAAGGAAAACATATCATTCGGAGAAGTTAAATCTTCACTCCAACCTAGAAACTATAGCAATATCCTTGAACTTACCAAATAACATCACTGTTTGTAATATTTACATCCCACCCAAAAACGATCTTCAGCAATCAGAAATCGATGAACTCATGAATCAGTTGCCCAAACCCATGATTGTTCTAGGTGATTTCAACGCTCATAACCCCATTTGGGGATCTCAAGACACAAATAAAAAGGGAAAAATTATCGAAAACATTGTAACAACATCTGATCTCATACTTCATAATAACAGAGAACCTACATATTTTAAAGCGGCCAACGGAACTTTCTCCACCTTAGACCTTAAGCTAACACACGCTAGTATTAGCACCAACATGAACTGGCAGGTCCTAGATAGTCTACACGATAGTGACCATTTTCCTATAAAAATCACATATCAAACAGTACGTAACCACGATGAAGAAGTCACTGAGAGCTGGAAGATAAACCACGCCGACTGGAGCTCTTACACGAACTATTTACAATATAAATTTCAGGATTTCGATATAGATAATAACGTAAACATACTAACAGAAACATTTTCAAGCCTGATCAACGAAGCCGCCGAGATATTTGTAGGAAAAAGGAAAAATACATACAGAAAAAATTACAATACCTGGTGGAATTCTGATTGCCAAAACGCCGTTAAACAGAGTAAACAATTGTTGTACAAACTAAAAAAGAAAAACACACCTGAAAATCTTGTGGAATTCAAGAAACAAAGAGCAATCACACGACGAATATTGAAACAAGCCAAAAAACAATCATGGCAAGACTATGTATCTCAACTGAACACAAATTCAAACATTAAGGAAGTCTGGCAAAAAATAAACGCAATTAAAGGCAAAAGAAGAGGACCCGATATAACAGCACTCAAAGACAAAATCAAAAAAGTATCACAGATAAAAATGAAATCGCTGAACTTTTGGCACAAAATTTCCAAGCAAATTCATCAGATAATAACTACACTTCTAATTTTCTAGAATACAAAAAACGAGTAGAACTCACCGAACCCATAATCATAAACGAAGACAATAGGAGCCCAATCAACTCACCAATAACTCAAGAAGAACTGAGGTATGCCATTGATAACAGCAAAAATAGCTCACCAGGACCTGACCAGATACCAATAATATTTCTCAAACATCTGCCCGAATCAGGCAGTGAGATCTTACTAAAAATTTATAACAAAATCTACACAGAGAAAACTTTCGTAAATGAATGGAGAGAAGCGACTATAATACCTATACTCAAACCAAAGTGTCCCAAAATGGAGGCTAGAAGCTATCGCCCTATATCATTTACTAACACCATGTGCAAAGTCATGGAGAAAATCATAAATAAAAGACTATGTCATATCCTGGAGAAATAAAGATCAATAACAAAATATCAAAGCGGATTTCGTAAAAATAGATCAACAATGGACAATTTGATACAATTACATACAGAAATTCTAGACGCTTTTGCTAATAAAGAAGAATTAATAGCAGTCTTTTTCGACATTGTAAAAGCATATGACACAACATGGAGGCACCGCCTACTGCAAAAACTCAAAGAGAAAAACATAGACGGAAATATTCTACACTATATACAAAACTTCATCAGCGAAAGATCCTTCAGAGTCAAACTCGGCAATAATAAATCTAGATCTTACATCTTACAAAACGGACTACCACAAGGCTCAGTGATCAGCACAACATTATTCCTGATAGCCATTGATGATGTAGTCTCTTCAATAACACCACCAGTAACACCGTCACTGTATGCCGACGACTTTGTAATAATGTGTCGTGGTAGAAACTCTGAAACAACTGAAAATATATTACAAGCATGTATCAACAGAATTGAAGAATGGTCAAACAAAATCTGGCTTCCGCTGTTCACAGACCAAAAGTAAAGTGATGAAATTCACGAGAAAACAATTTAAACCATGCACTCTGAAACTCGCGGACACCCCACTAGAAAATGTCAAATCTCACACCTTCCTCGGAATCACTTTTGATACAAGAGTCACCTGGCAAGAACATCTTAGGAGCTCAAATCAAGTTGCGTCAGGAGATTGAATATAATGAAAGTTCTAGCCAATAACCACTGGGGAGCAGATGAGAAAACTCTTCTAACAATTTATAAAACATTAATTCGGTCTAAATTAGATTATGGATCAATCTTATACTCCACGGCTATCAAAACCACCCTGAAAAAGCTCAACGTTATTCAGAACACGGCGCTTCGACTTACATTAGGAGCACTTATTACCAGCCCTTCAGATAGTCTTTGCAGAGAAACAGGCGAGCTACCCTTATCATTACGTCGACAAATGCTACAACTAACATACTCTGCGAGAATTTCTGGCGATACCCAGAACCCAAGCCAAAATCAAATTATCACCCAGAAATATAAGCATCTGTACCAAAATAATACAAACTTTAAACCTCCCCTATATTACCTAGTACACAACTCACTGACCTCTTCCTTCCCCACTACATCATATATAAAGAACCAACTCACCCACCCTGGATCAATAAGAAACTCAGCGTTAACCTGCACCTCTCTAAATACAAAAAAAATGAAACCCCAAGAGAAATCCTACAACAACACTTCAGAGAGATGGTATCACATCACGAAAATAATCAAATAATATACACTGATGCAGCTAAGTCGACAGATGGAGTGGGATGTGCTTACCATTCTAATACAACACATCAAATGTATAAACTCCCAGAAGATTGTTCCATCTTCACCGCCGAATTAATAGCAATACAAAAAGCTATCGAATATGCCGTCACCCAGAGTCTTCAAAACACGATAATTTGTTCCGATTCTATGAGCTCAATCCAGGCAATTATGAATATGTACTCCAAAAATCCAATCGTCAACCACATCTCAGACTTAATGAACCAAAACCAGACACCAACAAGAATAACCCTGATGTGGATCCCCTCTCATTCAGGAATCGACGGAAACGAAAAAGCTGACATATATGCAAAAAAAGCCATATCTGAAGGACAACCTACTGAAATCATGACCACCTACGATCTCAGTACTAAATACAAAAACGAAATGAAACAGAAATGGGCTACTGTATTTTACCACCGAAGATCGGAACTTTCCTTCATTCCTACCGCCAAATCCCATCCAATTATGACGAGAAGAAACGAACTGGTAACGATGAGAAGACTCCGAATTGGCCATACACGATTTACCCACTCATACCTACTGAAGAAAGAACCGCCACCACAGTGCAATTCATGTAACGTCCAAATAACAGTCAAGCATATATTAGCAGAATGCCCGCTATATGAAAACCAAAGGAAATCCTGTGCAGTTAGTTCCAAGATAGAAGACGCCCTTAATATCAACAGACCAGAAGCTTTCAATACAATATTATTTTTCAAAACAATTAGTATCAAGATTTAATAGCACAATACTTTCTTTCTGTTTTCTTTTCTTCTCATAAAATACCTAAAATTTGTAAGTGATCTGTAAAAATTTACTGTACCAAAACCGCTAATGACCCTGGAGTCGAAGCGGAAAATTTATAAATAAATAAATAATGATTTTAGATGGCCCCATAGGAAATAATCTAAGGGGTTTAAGTCCGGGGAACGAGCAGGCCATAAATGAGGTCCACCTCTTCCAATCCAGCGATCTCCGTATGTTAATGTTAAAAACTCACGAGCAACCAAACTAAAATGCGCTGGTGCACCATCGTGCATAAACCACATTGCATGTCTTATTGCCAATGGTACATTCTCCAAAAACAGAGGTAACGTTTGTTCTAAAAAGTTGCGATACACGTTCCCGGTAAGTCTTTCTGGTAAAAATATCGGCCCTATTAGCCAGTCACCCACAATACCAACCCAAACATTCAATGAGAACAGGTGTTGAAAACGATCTTCAATTATCTCATGTGGATTCTCGTCGGCCCATACATGGTTGTTATGAAAAATTTCTTATTGCATTTCTTGAGAAATTCGTTTCATCGGTAAAAAGAATCAGCGTCAGTAATTGAGGAATTTGAACTAATGTGGTTAAAAGCCATTGACAAAATGCAATACGTGGGGGAAAATCAATAGGAATAAGTGCCTGAACGCGTTGCATATGGTATGGATATAACAAATTGTCTTTAAGAATTTTCCAAACAGTCTTATTACTCACATTCAAAGTATTGGCAATTTTTCGAGTAGAAGTTCTAGGGTCTTCTTCGATCATGTCCAGCACATTCTCTTCCAGTTCCACCGTTCTTACTGTGTTTGGCTTTCCTGGTCCCCCAATTTGTTTCAATGTGCCTGTTTCATGCAGACGTTGATGAATATTTTGAAACAATTTTCTGTCAGGAATATTACGCCCAGGAAATCGTTCAATGTACAACCTCCTAGCTTTTAATGAATTTCCATCAGCAAGTCCATAAATGAAATGCATGTCAGTCATCTCGGCATTTGTATAGCGATTCATAATAGTGAAAGATAAAATGTTAATTGCTAATACATCACAAAACGAATTCAAATGAAAACCGTGTTTAATCTGTATTCCTTTACCATCTGAACTTATCAATTTTAAGTCCAAAAACTGGCCGTTTTTTATAGTTGTCAAACACATTTAAAAATAAATTGTACCTACTTAGTAAACACAGTGCGGTACGCATTTTTATTCATACTATTATCAATTTTGAAAATATGAAAAATGTTGTTCGCCCTGTATCTTCGAAACAAAGAGGTTTTTCCAAAAACATCAAAGGACAAAATATTCTTAGAATAGTCCAAGTAAAAGCTCCCTGAATTTTTGCCGCATGTTTAGGAAACACCCTGTATATCGGTCGAACCCTGATAACTTGAAATGCATGCAATGATTTTTTCTTCACGTTTGGGAGTATAAAATAACAGATGTATATTACACCAGCATGGCACTTTGAATTATCTATATCTCGGTAACGAAAAGTCGCAGAGAAAAACTAATTGCAGATTTCAGAAGAACAAAACGAGAGCAAAACGTAGATACCATACTCGCCGGGGTGAGACAAAAAAATTTTTGTTTTTTTCGAAAATCTCCCAACGTATAAGTGAGCGAAACGAACAGACTAGTGAGCAAAACGACGCAAAACGAAAGCTTTCGAATGACACCAATGTCGGAAATATCCGTTCAGGTGTTCTCTTGGTGTAGGTGATGTTACAGCAGCAGGGCACTTTGAATTATCTATATCTCGGTAACGAAAAAACCCAGAGGAAAACTAATTGAAGATTTCAAGAGAGCAAAACGTAGATACCCCACTCGCCGGGGTGAGACAAAAAAAGTTTATTTTTTTTCGAAAATCTCTCAACGTTTAAGTGAGCAAAACAAAAAGACTAGTGAGCAAAACGACGCAAAATCAGAGCTTTCGAATGACACCAATATCGAAAATATCCGTTCGAGTGTTCTCTTAGTGTAGGTGATGTTACAGCAGTAGGGCGCTTTGAATTATCTATATCTCGGTAACGAAAAAACGCAGAGGAAAACTAATTGCAGATTTCAAGAGAGCAAAACGGGAGCAAAACGTAGATACCCCACTCGCCGGGGCGAGACAAAAAAATTTTTGTTTTTTCCGAAAATCTCTCAAAGTATGAGTGAGCAAAACGAACAGACTAGTGAGCAAAACGACGCAAAACGAGAGCTTTCGAATGACACCAATATCGCAAGAATCCGTGTAGAGTGCCCTTTTGGTGTTATATGTTATATCACACCAGCATGGCACTTTGCATTATCTATATCTCGTTAACGAAAAGTCGCAGAGAAAAACAAATTGCAGATTTCAGAAGAGCAAAACGGGAGCAAAACGTAGATACCCCACTCGCCGGGGTGGGACAAAAAAAATTTTGTTTTTTTCGAAAATCTCTCAAAGTATGAGTGAGCAAAACGAATAGGCTGGTGAGCAAAACGTCGCAAAACGAGAGCTTTCGAATGAACCCAATATCAGAAATATCCGTTCAGGTGTTCTCTTGGTGTAGGTGATGTTACAGCAGCAGGGCACTTTGAATTATCTATATCTCGATAACGAAAAATCGCAGAGACAAACTAATTGCAGATTTGGAGAGAGCAAAACGGGAGCAAAACGTAGATACCCCACTCGCCGGGGTGGGACAAAAAAATTTTTGTTTTTTTCGAAAATCTCTCAAAGTATGAGTGAGCAAAATGAACGGTTTGGTGAGCAAAACGGCGCAAAACGAGAGCTTTCGAATGACACCAATATGGAAAAGATCCGTGTAAGGTGCCCTGCTGGTGTAATATTACACCAGCAGGGCACTTTGAATTGTCTATAGCTCAATGTACACAGGTGAGCAAAATAAACTGAGTAGTGAGCAAAACGGAGCAAAACGAGAGCAAAACGATGACACAAAAATTTTGAAAATCCCTTGAGGTGCCCTGCTGGTGTAACGCCGCTTATTTCGTTCGGCTGTTTTCACACCGGTGATGGCCCTCACATCACCGCAATAAGAAATTATTTCAGATAATCTTCAATAATTTTGAGATTTTTTTTAAAACAAGTCCATTTCACATATAATAGAGCAGCAAGTCTTTCCGAGCGATGGAATCAACAATTTTTTGCGATTGTAAAACCGTGTTATTTTAAAAAACAGAATAAATTGAAATTTCAAGAATTATGGTTTTTCATTTTGATGTATCCTACATTATCCAAAATCTTGAAGAAAAGATCTATCGTAATTAAAGTTAAATACTCACTTTCTTTTCCCATTTTTTCCGATATCTCGGACCACGAACTATTTTTTTTTTTTATTTTTGAAATACCTCCAGTTGGAGGTATCCCAAAGTTCGGGATGATCTCTGACGAGGTGAATTAATTTCACGTCATCCATTATTTTGTACGGAAACTTAACAAACTCTTATATTGGATATGTAAAGCCACGGAAAGCTGAAACTAAACTACACCACTTATTGTAATCGTATCTGCGTATTGTTTCCTACGCCTTCTAGGTGGAGTTAACATTAATTCCCATATGAAACAGGGCGGGGCTTAGTATTGTAAAGCCACATCCATGCAGCTGTGTGCCGCTGGATTCTTTTGATGGAGGCCGACAGACAGTTCAACGATTTTTTTCAGAGTCACACAGCGGCACGTTGACACAAATCGACGATGCGGTGCATCCACATACACAGCGCCTTTGCCGCTCAACAATGTGGCCGAAAACACTGAACAGTGTCGGACTAAATAAATTATGTGTAATTTATGCTGCGTTATATTTCAATTCAAAACGGTACTGATAGGTCCGCGACCCTACATTCATAACCTCGTATCGAAGGAGAGACAGCACGTATATAAAAAAATGAGGCGTGAATTCAATAATTTCTTGCTCAAATCCACACTCGTTCAACGTTCAACCTAATGTAACTTTCAAAATACTCATTGGAAAACTATACTGTAAAAATAATTTTTCATCAGGAATAAATGCAGCAGATAACAGACACATTCATTTTTATATGAATGAAATGTCTATCGTGGCTTGTCCTTGGCAGTTAGACATATGCCGTCGCAGACTTTTTCATAGAACTTTTCGAGCACTACAAAAGTGTGGCTGATCATGTTTCTCTATCTCTTATAGTATACGGAGCGTCGCCGGGAAACCCGGAAAGTACCGGGATTTTTCATGAAAAATCGATATTTTTTCTTATTTCTTCTACCTATATATAGGGATGAACCCTACATGAAAACCTCCCGAAAAAATTCTCTACAATATAGTGAAACCGGTCATCTGGTTCATGAGTCTATACAGGGCAAACAAACAGACAAACAAACAAACACAAACCCCTAAAAAGAAGCGTATTTGGTAACACCTGCATGATGCATAGATAGAATCTTAGCATTCTGCATATGAAATTTCGGTTTCCTAAGATTAATTATAATGAAGTTATGGATGTTTAACCGAAGCTTTGTTTTGCAAAAAAAAAAGAAGAAATTATTCAATTAGTCGGGAACCGCTGAAGATACCCTATGAGAAAGTGATACCAAAATAATCGTGTTACTGCGATGAATAGAAAAGTGCAATAATATAAAAGTGTGCCAGTTAAACTAACAGTAGTTACTACTTTTTGACATAAGAGGCAACACCTCAGCACTGAAAATATTTTAGATCGATAGAGCATTTTTCCTTGTCAAAGAAACCAAATTTCCAATGAATTCTTGCTCTCCGTTCGCTGTAAACGTCTAACTTACCATCGACTGTGAATCACCCTGGATATAAACATACAGGGTGTTTCATTGATAAATGAACATACGGTAACCTGAGCTAGAGCTACCTAAGCGAGTCCAAAAAACCGATATTATATGATAGGTCTAATCAATTCCATAACCGAGATACAGGGTGGTTCATGTATTCACCAAAAACTTCAATTGCTAATAACTTTTGAACCAACCGGTATTTTCAGTTGATACTTGGAACGTATCATAACCTTCCGAAGGTCGATGATTCACATTCAAATTCTTGAAAAATTCCAGGTCCGTATTTGAAAAATATGGAACTTCCTCCAAACTGAGATTCAACATCCTTTATATTGGAATTTTGGGATTTGATTGAGTTATTTGGAAAAAACAGAAAGTTTTTATACAGATTCATCATTCAGAGCGACTCAGTATTCCATCAACAACTTTCATACGTCGAATTTGGATCTTTGAGATGAAAAAAAACGCTCGGACGGGTCAAAAAATGAATTAGATATCTCTACCCCTCTAGCCGATACCACTTGAAGCAATTATTTCGGAAATAATAGGTCCAGTAGCTTTGTTGAAAAGGTAATTCAATTATCCAGGGACGGACCCAAGGGGGGGGTTATCCCCCCCTCCCAATGTTGAAAGAAGTTGGCAAATTTACAATGTAGTTGGAAAAATTTCAAAGTGGTTGGAAAAATTTCGAAGCAGTTGGAAAAAATTTCAGAGCAGTTGGCAAAATTTCAAAGCAGTTGGAAAAAATTCCAAAGCAGTTGGAAAAAGTTCAAAACAGTTGGTAAAATTTCAAAGCAGTTGAAATACATAATTCCGAGAGAGTTATGTATTACGAAGGAATCTGAATTAGAAAAAACAAGTTTGCAATCAGTACTTGGCAACATATGTATAGCCGGCAATAAATGGTATTTAACCCAATGTTTTTACCAAGTGTTGGGAGAGATGCGGCCTCAAGAAGTAGTTGTAAATTTTTTAGTTACGTCGAATGGACTGTGTCATAAAAAAAACATCTGGTATCATAAATTTAAGCTGTTACTTTCAGATGTACCAAGTGCGACGGCCTATTAGGCGTTTCTGGAGAACTGGACCTATTTTAATATGAAAATGGGGATTATTATATTGTTCGACATTATCTATCTAGCTAGAATATTCTTGCAGCCTGACAACTTTCAGTTATACAGGGGATGAAAAAAATTTCAGAAATTTTAGTTTATATTTTTGTTTTCTATTTCGATAGAGCATTAAATTGTGAATACATTCGTATTCAAATCTATGCATTTGTCATGATAATTTCCAAAATATCGAGAAAAAACTGAAGAAAAAAGAGAGATAAGAGTATTGGGTATTATGTTTGTTTTTCCTAATCTAGATATCTCAAGCACAAACCGTTTTCACATTTTTGAAAAACGTGGAAATATTGTACATATTTAAAATTTTGAAAAACTCGTCACAGGGTGTTCCAAATGTTGGGTCAAAAATTGGGATCAAGATTGGCCCGTAACTTTCGTTTTTGAAATAAGAACCCTATTTTTTTATGATTGCTTTGGATTGTGCAAAGAAAAATTAAGATAATGTTCTAACATGTTTATGCTCCTAAAATTAATAATTCTTGAGGTATTCAGGATTTCCTGATTTCATGTCGTACGTAGCGTCAAATTAATAGAATCTGTTTCATATCAACAATGATCTTGGTCATAGAAGATAAATGATTCCAATAACCTACTAGTGACGCACCTCTTTTCTGAATTCATTTATCATTGTTGATATGGAACAGATTTAATGAATTTGACGCTACGTACGATATAAAATCAGAATTCCTAAATAACTCAAGAATTTTTAAATTCAGGAGCATCAACATGATAGAACATTATCATAATTTTTCTCCGCACACTCCAACGCAATCATAAAAAAATTGGGTTCCAATTTGAAAAAAGAAAGTTATGGGTCAATCTTGATCCCAATTTTTGACTCAAAATTTGGAACACCCAGTGACAAATTTTTTGAAATTTAGCAATATTTCTACAATCTTCGACTTAAAAAATGTGAAAACCGGTTTGTGCTCAAGATATTTAGAATAGGAATAACAAATATGATATCGAATACTCTTATCTCTTTCTTTTCTTCAGTTTTTTCTCGATATTTTGGAAACTATTTTAACGGATGCCACTTCACGAGTACGAATGTATTCAGGATTGCATACTCTATCCAATTCGAAAACAAAATTACAGAAAAAAATGTTTTGAATTTTTTTTCCCTCCTTGTATAACCGAAAGTGGTCAGATAGATAATATCAAACAATAACATAATCCCAATTTTTAGATTTCAAATAGGTCCAGTTCTCCAGAAACACCTAATAGGCCGTATGTGTAAATAAATTTGAATAATGAAACAAAAAAGATTCAAAGTGAAGTTTGAGTTATGTGGTGCCTTATAAAAATGACAAAAAAAATTTAAGAACAGGAAATGCACGAAAGACAACAAGTGTGGGAGAAAATTATGGGTATAGTGACCACAGAATTCTGTTCAACTGCAGCAACCTTAATGAGTTAAGGTCAACACACCTAGGAAACCCTACACCCAATATTTCCCTGTCGACTCGCGCCATTTTTGTTGACGTGTCTAAGGGACTGAGTCTCTTATTGTTCTACATTCTACAGGCGGATGAACAATTGGCTACCAGGCCGCGGTTCTACCAGAAAAGGCCAGGCGGATGAAGAGGAAGAAGAAGACCAGAATATCGGAATTCACAACAAAAATCGTTCAAAACACTAAATACATTTTCAATTCCAAACACTAATTTCAATAAACGCTGCAAAGAGATCGAAATCGCCAACTCAAATTAGGATATTTTGTTCAAAATTGTTTCTTCAATAGGTCAAAACCGTTTCCCTACTAAATTGGGAATATGTTTTTCTTGAAGAAGTATCTTGATTTATGACACACGCTTTGACTTACATTTTCTGTTTTATTCCCCAGTTACGTTGCTTTTCTTTATTTAATTGAATCTATAAGCAAAAGTAAAGTTCATTTTTTATCAAACGAAATATATTTTCTGAAAATTTTGTTCCTTTTATTCTGTGAAATGGACCCATGTTAGGCATGAACAGTTTCAATATTATGAATCTCATCAAAGTGGACAGTAATTAACTTTGATTTTTCATCTACCCAACATTCAATCATGTATATTTCTTTATTTTATGGAATCTACTTTTTTCGTGAAAAATATCTTGTTTGATGATGCTTGAAATTTTGAGATACAACAAAGAATGAAACTGCAAGGACGGGCCGAAGAAAAATTTTTGGGGGGGAAATCCATCGAAAATTTTCCAACTGTACATTGAATTAACAGAAAACGTTATACTTAATATGGTATAATATTTGTTTCTGTAAAAAATTTCAGATGGTGAATTTCAACAGAGTGAGGAGTAATTAACAAGAGTTAATTTTATGGAGTCTGTTTTTTTCGTGAAGAGTATCTTGATATTGCTTGAAACTTTGAGAATCACCACTTGTTTGTTTCTTCAGTTTTGTAGCTTTCTTTATTTCATGGAATATGGAAGAGAAGGCATGGCTCATTTTCATCAGAGGAAATATTTTTCCTGAAAAATCTATTATTTTCATTCTTTTAAAGGAGTAAATATTGGAAATGAGCAATTTCAATACGATGAATCTCATCAAAGTTATGTTAGTTTCTTTTTTTTAGGGAATCGTTTTTTGTGAGAAGTACCTTGAAGTATGCTTGAAACTTTGAGGTACACTTTTTGTTTCATTCTCTAATTTATTTCAGTTTCATTGTTCGGTGTATCTCAAAATTTCAAACATCACAAAACAAGTTATTTTTCACAAAAAAAGCAGATTCCATGAAATAAAGAAATATACATGATTGAATGTTGTGTAGATGAAAAATCAAAGTTATCACTTACCAATTTGATGATGCTATTGAAGATGCTCATGCCTAGCATGGGCCCATTTCACAGAATAATAGGAACAAAATTTTCAGAAAATATATTTCGTTTGATAAAAAAATGAGCCTTAATTATGCTTACAGATTCCATGAAAAAACAAAAAGCAACATAACTAAGGAATAAAACAGATACTGTGTGTCAAAGTTGCAAGCATCATAAATCAAGATACTTCTTTAAAAAAAACAGATTTCCAATTTAGTAGGGAAACTGTTTCGACCTAGATCAGTCATATTGAACAAACAATTTTGAAAAAGAATAAAACGGAAAACAAAAAAATTCTTTGCTTTTACGGAGGCAACACCGAAAACCGAAAACATATTTGAAAAATAGATGAATTCAATTCACAGGCTCAGGGATCTTTTATCATGAGAAATGATATTAGATTTTATCACTGAGATGAGAGGCGTATGGGATACACCAATTGGATACTACATTTTTGAACATAATTTTTTAATTTAAGTTGGCGATTTCGAACTCATTGTAGCGTTTATTGCAATAAGTGTTTGGAATTGAGGATTTATTCAGTGTTTTGAACGATTTTTGTTGTGTTCGATTTTTGTTTCGTAGCTAATTTCAGTTCTTATAGTTAAAAAAAATAACACAAATTGCCTTTACGATATTCTTTATTCTATGGTCAATACCCATAATTTTCACTCATACTTGTTGTCCTTTCGGCATTTTCTGTCCATGTAATTTTTTTTTGTAATTTTTTATGAGGCACCACAAACTTCACTTTGAATCTTTTTCGGTTCATTTTTTAAATTTATTCACATATTTTGTTTATTCGCAAAACTATAACACAAGGTACGAAGAGCGTACCTAATGATGATTCTGCTTATCTGAAAGTAACAGCTTATATTTATGATACCAGATGGTTTGTTATGACATGACACAGTCCATTCGATGTAACTGAAAAATTCACAACTAGGTACCTACTTCTTAGGTCCGCATCTCTTCGAACACTGGGTGGTAAAAATATTGGGTTGAAAACCGTTTATTGGCGGCTATACATATATTGTTAAGTACTGATTGCAAACTTGTTTTTCTAATTCAGATTCCTTCGTATTTCATAACTCTCTCGGAACTATGTATTTCAACTGCTTGGGACTTTTTCCAACAGCTTTGGAATTTTTTCCGACTGCTTTGAAATTTTTCCAACTGTACTTTGAAATTTTTTTCCAACTGCTTTGAAATTTTTCCAACTGCTTCGAAATTTTCAACTCATTTGAAAATCTCCCGACTGCTTTGAAAATTTGTCAACTTCGTTTAACATTGGGGGGGATCATACCCGTCCGAGCGTTTTTTCCATCTCAAAGATCCAAATTCGGCGTGTGAAAGTTATTGATAGAACTCTGAGTCACTCCTCATGATAAAAAAATGAAGCAATGAAAAAAATACACCCATGCGGGAATTTGAATTGTCTTTCCAACAAGGTGCTGCTCGACCCCTTTTCCCTATTCAAAAATGAGAGCTGTTATGGGTTGCGGCTAGAGAGGTAATGATATCATTCTCATTCGAACACCCTTATTCGTCCCCCTTTTAACTAAATTTGACCTGTTCGAGCGTTTTTTTCGTTATTCCATCCCGAAGCTCAAAATTCGGGGTGGAAAGTTATTGAAGGCCCACCCTCTATGTATCTCTCAGAGAGTATGACTATTCTCCTTCAGGGAATTCCTGCCAATTATAAGTCCAATCCAAGTGTGATTTGTTCAGCTTATCTTTATTTTGAATATTTTGTGGATTCTTCAAAAATTAAATTATCTGATTTTTCCTTTAAGTCTCCTTTTAAGATGTCAAAGAAACCTTTTCCATTAAATACAATGGTCTTCATTCAAGCATGTCGTGTGTGGTTTCTCCAACATATGATTTAATTCAGATTGATGGAAAGGACTTAGGCAATAATACACTTAACTGTATCGACTGAATCAATTTTCATGTGATGAGAATTTATTATCGAGAACAGCACTAATTGAACTTCAGTCCTGTTCGTAATTCTCAAGCCACCTTTCTGATTGAAAATTTCACTTTTCAATCCCCAAAACAGCAGGAGATTTGAAACATAGATGAATTCAAAAAAGTTATCATCGAAATGAATACCATTTTCAATTCCCAGGCTCAGAGATCTTTCATCATATGGTTGGAGAAATTATTTTAGATTTTGAACTGAGATAAAAGATAAACCTGTTTCAGCCAGTCTCCAATGACATGCGAAAAAAGAACTCTGTACATCCTCTCTCACCCAATGAGATTTCAACAGTGGCCCTAAATCAGGGCCTTCATGCAGGTTTCTGGTATAAATATATTCTTTTGAATAAGAGAGCTAAAATAATACAATAAATGTTGAAACAAAAAGAACCTAAGCTGAGGTGAAAAAAGGAACGGGGTACCATAACATTCTTCGTATGATACTCTAGTATCATACGATACTTTCATCACTAGTATCATACGATACTAAAAAGCCAGGGGAAAAAACCTCAGCCGAAAAAACCTGTCTCCCCGTTGTTTCTGGTTTCTCCGAGTGATGGAAACGCCCAATTATTTTCGCTACCGTGAATACACCATTTTCAATTCCCAGAAATTGAAAATGGTATTCATTTCGATAATTACTATTTTGAATTAATCTATGTTTCAAAAATATTTTCGGTGTGACCTCCGTAAAAGCAAAGAATTTTTTGTTTACCACTTTATTCTTTTTTTTAGAAACAGCTGGAGAATGTTGCGGGGCCTCACAACACAAACACATTACCCAAACTTAAAATTTTCTGCATTGAGTTTTGCATTTCATTCAACAAAGGTTTACAATTATGTCAGAAAAATCTTCAATAACACTATGCCACATTTATCAATATATCAATATCGAAAATACTGCAAAACCATATACAGGGTTGGGATAAAGTATGGAACCGAGTAAATATCTTTTAAACGAAAAGAACGATATTTATGAAAATTTGCAGGTATACCTGCAAATTTTCATAAATATCGTTCTTTTCGTTTACTCTCTGAAAGATACATTGCACTTATAAGTGCAATGGAACAAAACGCATCTGATGTACATTTTTTGATAATAATATACTTCCGGTTTGACCGGATTTTGAAAGAGCTTGTTATTTTGAATTCATACATACTGAGATTAGTGTAAAAAAAATTGTAAAAACGAGGGATATAGCACTTTAACCAACCTCCTTTGAGTTTTTGCATTAGGGCAAAAAACTATTTAGATAAACTAATTGATGTTGTTTGTATGCATAGTAATAAATAAACAAGTACTGTTTAGTACGTCTTTTGTTCTTCAAGTGTCAAATTCTAATTGACGGAAATAAATTGAACAATTTAGAATGGTTCAATTAAGTGAAAAAGAGCGTATTGAAATTTTGATGATGATCGGTTATGGTGATCGTGTTAGAACTCATGAAAAATGTGTGTCATATTTTTAATAATTTGCATCCGGAGAGAAATCCAATATCACGCTCAACAGTAACTAAAACATTACAACGTTTTAATACTACTGGGATGGTAAAAAATTTGCTAAAACCTGGAAGACCGCGGACTGCAACGAACGAAACTGTTAAACAAAATATTGCAATCGATTTAGAAGAATCACCTCAAACTTCCATCACAAATTTGGCACTAAACCATGGTATCAGTCGACGTTCTGTAGGAAAGATATTAAAAAGTGAATAGTATCATCCGTTTAAGGTACAGTTGGCTCAAGAACTGTCATACGATGATTTTGACCGACGGCTGGAATTTTGCGAACGGCTATTGGACATCTGTAATGTCGAGGAAAATTTTGTTTCTAGCATAGTTTTTCCGATGAGGCAACTTTTTGTTTAAATGGAACAGTTAATTGCCATAACTCAAGGTATTGGTCAAATGAGAATGCTCATTGGATTCATGAAGCACATACCCAGCATCCACAGAAGTTAAATGTTTGGATGGGAATTGCCAAAAATAAGCTTAAGGGCCATTTTTTTGTTGACGGAACCTTGAATGGTGACAAGTATTTGGATCTACTAAATAACGAAATTATTCCTGCACTTCAACAGAATGGGCAATTACCACAAAATATTTGGTTTCAACAAGATGGAGCACCTCCCCACTATGATAGACGGGTTAGGGATTTTCTGGATGCGAATTTTCCAAATCGATGGATTGGACGTAGAGGATTCAGAGAGTGGCCTGCTCGATCTCCGGATCTTAGCCCGTTAGATTTTTTCTTTGGGGTTATCTAAAATCACGTGTTTACGTTAGACGACCAACAAACTTACAGGAATTGAGACAAAGAATTATTGATGAATGTGAACTAATACGTGGAGAAGTCTTGGAAAGAGTGACTCATAAATTTGTTAATAGGATGGCATATTGTCAGCAAGTAAACGGCGAGCATTTTGAACATTTGAAGTAATTTTTTTATTCTAAAATAATGAAATGTACATCTATTGTACTACTAACAGTCAGTTATTCCTCGTTTTTACAATTTTTTTTACACTAAACTCAGTATGTATGAATTCAAAATAACAAGCTCTTTCAAAATCTGTAAAAATAAATAGGGTGTCCCATTAAAATTAAACAAGTTGATGGCATTTCCGGTTAAACCGGAAGTATATTATTATCAAAAAAATGTACATCAGATGCGTTTTGTTCCATTGCACTTACCTGCAAATTTTCATAAATATCGTTTTTTTTGTTTAAAAGATATTTACTTGGTTCCCTACTTTATCCCAACCCTGTGTAACATATAACCACCAACAATCCAAGGATATAAGGAAACTAAAGAAGATATTTCAGTATTGCAGTATTGAAAAGATAACATTGTCTGAACAGGTCAAAATGTCAATAACATAAAATCAATTAATAAAATGTTACTCTCGGGTAGTAAATGAAAAATAGGATATCCAAAAAATGATTATTAGCATTATTGAATCCTTGAATATGCCTTGAATGTTTTCTTCGAGCTGAGTAATACACTGCACAAAAAAATTAACGCACATTATGGAAATCACAAATTTATTCTACAACTGAAGGTGTTCTCAATTATGATTATTTTTATCAGAATTATACATGCATATATGTTATCTACTTTCAACGTTTTTCTTCAATACAGATGTTTTTTCCCAGCAGGAATAAAAAAATGAGATATTATCAGATTTTGAATGTTTGGGCTCCATTCTAAAATCAGTTGTTCTCGATCAATTCTAGTGATCAATAGTTTTTCTTTTGTTTGATTTTCTACACTCGATCGCTGTGCAACGCGAAACACGCAATTTGACCCAAAAGGAATGTGCCCAAGCGGTAGTTTTGCGAGAAGAATGGTGGACATACACAAGAATTTTGCAGCGATTCAGGGAGACAGGTATGAATGATTGAAGACCAGGACAGGGTAGACCACGGGTAACAACTGCCATTCAAGAACGTTACTTGAGAGTTTCTTCGTTGAGACAACGGTTTGCAACCGCTCGCCTCCTTCAAAATCAGCTTGAGCAAATTAGCACTCAGACAATAAGAAATCGCCTCAGAGAATAGGATTTGAGGCCTCTTGTCGCGGCAAGAGGTCCAGGTCTCACCTCAGCCCATCGAGGGGCGCATTTGGATTTTGCGAGAGAGCATATCCATTGGAAAGAGGCCGATTGGGAAAAAGTTCTCTTCACAGATGAGTCTAGATTCTGCCTCTACCATTGTGATCGACATTACCTTGTATACAGACGTCCACATGAAAGATATGCTCAGTGCAATTTCCTGAATACTACAGGTTTCGGGGGAGGATCGATTATTGTATGGGATGGAATATCTTGGACCGCTCGCACAGACCTAGTGGTCGTTGATAATGGAGCTATGAATGCTGATAAGTATATAAGGAACATTCTTGAAGAGCATGTAGGGCTATTTGCCCCATTCATTGGTGAAAATTTCATTTTTATGGACGATAATGCCAGACCCCAACGTGCGTGCATCATTCAGGAGTACCTTGAAGAGGTTGAAGTCTCTCGAATGGAATGGCCAGCAAGAAGTCCAGATCTCAATCCGATTGAGCAAGTTAGGGACAGCCTCAATAGAAGGTGGGGAAGTTCAGAAAATCATCCAGCTTATTCATTTCTCTTCTTTCACATAAGATTCGGTGAAATCCTGAATTTGTCTTCCACTTAATGTGTCGAGTTTCGTTCAAAACCTTCCCGAGACAACATAAAAAATAAGTTATAAAGTCGATGTAGAGTTAACCTTCACTAAAATTGAAATTTTCAGAATATGCGTTAATTTTTTTGCGCAGTGTATTTGGTGGAATAAACAAAGCTTTCAAGTCTTTTATATCTGTTTGAGTATTATATACAGTCAAATACCTACACATATCTCGAATTAATTTGCCATATCTGAAAGAGTTTACTTTATTAGTTTTCGCTGTATTTCAGAGTTCTGTTAGTTGAAGGCTTTGAATTCTATAATCAAAATATAAAAACTATCAAAATAGTCCCAAATTATCCAATATGAAAATGTGGCATTGTAATCGTAATATTCCCAAGAATACTTTTTCGTCATGTTAAACTCCCTAACGCTCCTTGTTCTCTTCTGGTTAAGCGAGAGGCATCTTGATGAATTTAGGCCATTTTAAATTCGGTAAGACTTAAGAACACATACAGAAATAAATTCGAAATATAATCAGTAAGATAACTTAAACTGTAAAATGTCGTAAGTCGGTATTTTCATGAATACCCAACCCAAATCCTACAACTTGAAGGTTACTGATGGGACATTACGATATTACCAAAATAATTTCGAGTTTTCATAGCCCCCGAGATGCCGATAATTCTGAAACAGACTTCTATGAGTTCGTGGCACTGGCAACTGCGCAACAACATTGTTTTTTTTCACGAGCGTTCCACAGATGGACCACCTGCACAAAAGATCAAACGTACCGCTACTGTGATGAGGATGAGGGGGAATGTTTACGATATTCATTGTCGCCGCAGCGTTCTCTTCGTATTATATGGGTGTCTGTTCGTGATGTCCCTCAGAAAAACAACATGAGCGGTCCCAATTCTTAAATTTCATTTCCCCCAGGAAATAATTGGATGAGCAGAAAACTCAGAAAAGAAATTGTATAATTCTTGTGGACATTTTCGAAGTATTTTGTTGGAATTATTCCAAGAAAGCTGATGAGGTTATAATTCTCTACATCTTTACCGTCTACTTGGGTAATTTCTGTTCTGAAAAAGCTGATGTTGAGATTGAGATTGAGTTGAATTCAGTAGTCACCCTTCTAGCCTAAAGAGATTACTAACTAGTCTAACTATACAGGGTTGAACACAAGTCTGCAATGAAAATAATTCGCTAGTGTCGGTGTTTATGTTAATGAAATGAAATAGCTCAGGGAATCTGACAGAATTTTTTTTCAGATTTGTCAATTACAATATGGCCAACTAACAACGATTTGTATTTTTATCAAGGCTAGTTGAGTGAATAGACAATGTGAAGACTTAAATATCAAATGATATTTTGAAAATCATTCATTTGAAACCAATCTTGGGTTGGAGCATATTTAAAATTATATGGTGAAAACAATAGTAGATGATTTCTGTGACTGACAAATTTCATATATTTGCTAGTGATTATCATTGTTGCATTTATTCTATGTGTAGTTGAATATTCCAACTGCAAAAGAGGCGTTTCTAATAACGGATCATCCCTAAGGCTCAATGGGTGCTCATTCAGGGACTTTTTCCACAGGGGGCCCCGAAATATTCGGCACACCCCTCGCGTAGTGCGATCCACTCGCCAGACGCCATTTCTTAAAGAAAAATAAAAAAAAACTTTATTCTAGTATGGACGATTTTCTGATATTATTTATTTCAGATATAGGGAAGTAAAGAATTAATATGCCGGACGTCTACAACATTGCTAAATTAGTGCCAGCATTGAGTATAAATACCTACTTTTTAGAATATCATTGAAATTACAGATCTCATTTTCCGCGAACCAAAATTTTTTAACATAAGTAGTGTAAGTAGGGCTAGCGAAAAATCTATTTAATGATAACAAAATAAATACGATAATATAATCGTTCATGATGGGAATATTTGCCAACCATGAGTCGACAGATTTTTAAACTGCTAATTTATTTATTTATTGATAATTGAAAAATATAATGATACTCCCAGATTTTCTTTCCTTCAATTAAACAAATAATGATGAAAGAGGTCTTTCTTTCAAAAAATAACAACTGATATATCATTGAATAGAGAAAAAAAAAACTGAAAAAGAGAGACTCAGGACTCAGGAATATCGAGTGAGGTCTCATAACAAATGTATTGTGTTCTATGCTTCTGATTCAGTTTTCGACAACTGAATTATTGAAAAATTTTCATTATATTGTACCTGGATCATAATATTGAGTTTTTTCATTAGATGTATTTCATCAATGTCAAGAAGAATATTTGAAATGATTTTGAATTATGTATATCGAGAATTTGAATTGAAATATAGTAGGTAAAATCTTTCCAGTACTATCATAAACGACGTCCTTTATTGCAATACAATACAGAATACCCTACGACGGTCAGAATTTAATAAAACCTCTGGTAAATTGGTTTGTTACTTACTTGTCGACGTTTCGCCCACATATATGGGTCATTCTCAAAACAATTTTTATTATGAGTATAAAAATTATGGATGGAATGCAGTCTAGTTTGTCTGCATTAGAAACGTCTAGATGACAGATCAGTTTTGTTTTCGAGAAGAAAGTTTTATCGAAAAGCTTTATTAGTTAATGTTTGAAAGAGAGATAGATTGTTGATTTTTATTCTCGATTTTTGTTACAGGTTCGTTAAATTTCATCATCTAGTTTTTTGTCATTGTATTTCTTCAATAAAATTTTGTTACAGAAACATAAATCGAGAGTTGTCATGGGCAGAATAGAAAATCTAGAATTATATGAATAAATCATAATGTTAAAAAATTACAATACAAAAAAGACAATGGGACATGAGAACATTTTTCATAATCATGTGAACCAAGGAAGGAGTTTCGTCTGATAGTAGCTTCATTTCTTTGAACTGGGTTGCCGTTCTTAATATATTAATACCTACTCAATGATGCCAGAGTGTTTTAAAATTAAAAAGTTTTGCGTGGCAGCTACAAGAAAGATTAACGAAAATTCATTTCAGTACGATTTTTTGTTGAATAACGTTTTAGGAACTCTACAAATCAAGTCTATTTGATTGTCAGACTTCCACCTGCCAGACTTCATTTTCGTATTACTAAATTTTTTAAATTATTTAATCTTGATATGGAGAATTTTTCGACGTCTGGACCGGTGCCAAATCAGTTCCAGACTGCCTTAAAGTTATTGATTTCAAGTACGATTTTTTAACGATATAGAAATCTGATTGCCAGACTCTCATCATTATTCTCGGCAGCCTGAAACACCTGAAATTTGACTGTGGAGCATTGACTATCATGAATGTCTGATTAATGTTGATGAATTTAACCAAATCCTTCGCAATTCAATCTCAAAGTCTTTTCAGCATGTTTTCATGCAGTTAATATGTACTGTTATGGTTCAAAAAAGGATAATTTCAATCAAAATTCAATTAAACGGATGTAAAGAAATGAAATTGACAGATTTAGGTACAGAAAACTATTGTGTAGTTCTATGAACAATGCATACAGGCTGTCCCACCGGAGCCACATTAGAAGTTTATGGAGAAATAATTATTCGATCAATTTCAAATTTTGTGTGGAGTTATAAGCCAAGTAGACCTTTATTTATGATATATTTTTAAATATCGATGACTCCCGTTTTCACCGGAAATGGTATCAACTTTCTTATTTCAAATGGAACACTCTGTATATTATGACTTTTTCGGATAGATCTTCGAACGCCAATTTCATTTTATGCATCATTTCCTATTTCCTATAGCCATCTAGAGCCGTTTTCGAGTTATTCACTGTTTTATGAAAAAATTACAAATTGAGGCTTGTAGAACACTGAGAATTCAATGAAAGCTCAACCCACAATCGCAGATCTGTTTTTTTCATAGAGATAGTATAAGGGGAGATGCAATTTCGTGACTAAAACAGGACCAGGTCCGCCACATTGGTACGACACATTTGCCAAGCGGTCGTTAACCTTGATGTTTCGTGTTCGGTTGTGAGTTTTGTGAAAATTATTTATATTTGAAGGACAATCTTCGTTGAACAAATTGAACAAAATGGTTTCTTGTGCTTTGCGAAGTTGTTGTAGCCGGGATGGCGTGGATAAGAAGAAATCATCAGGAATTACATTTCATAGGTTAATATCAACAATGTACAGGGTCGGTTTAAGTAGATTTGATGTCTGATACTAGAGATTCCTTTTTATATTCATTTAGAGATTTGAAGAATGTAAAGGGTCTTCAATACCCTTCAGAGGATGTCATCAAAATTTGCTTAAAGACCGAAAAAATCATGAAGCGAGAAATCATTATAGCTGGTTAAAACTGTGTTTCAATTACAAGTATTAATAATAGGATATTTAATGAAGTTGTTTCATCGAACATCTTCTCATTTTTAATTGATCACAATTTTGATCAGTTTTTTTTGGATAATCATCGATTATTATTGATCAAGAGCATAATAAAGAAATATTACAATAAAAGAATGAATTCTCTCTTTAAGTATAAAGTTGACAAATCAACTGGTATTAGGCACCAAAATAACAAAATTGTACTGTTTAAGGGACAGTAAAACTGTTAATTGAGTAAATTTTTTGTTTGTGAAAGGAGAACTTAGTTATTGAATATGAGAGAATGTTTGGAGCATTCAAATATTTCTAAGATTTTATGTAAAAGTTTCCTGTCATAATATGAATTGGAAATATAAATTTTTTTAACTAGGTGTACATATTTTAATATATATGTATATGTATATTATATAATTTTTTATATTCATTATTTATATTTTAAATAAATTTTTCACCTCATACAAAATCTGTACTTTGCCTATTATTATACAAGAACCTACCATAAGAGAAAGTAATATCTACTCGTGTATATATCCTTCAAACCAGAGAAAGGGTAGGTATTCTATAATAAAAAATCTAGCTGTTATTAATATAAAGAAAAAATTGTTGATCTTCCACCTATATAAACTGAGTCATGATGGAAGAAGTAGCTCAATATTTGAAGGAACGTTAACGAGTACAACTTCCAGAGATGTTATTGAATATCACTAGTTGTTTCTGGTAATGAAAGAAGACAGAATTTTCCTTTACATTAAAAAACTCAGAAGAATTGAATCTCCATTAAAAATGTTCTCAAAATGAGATAAGTATTGTTTTAGAATATAAACTGTTGAAATTCATTTTTATTTCATGAAATTTAAAAAATCATGATGTTTATTCGGCTTCATCCATAAATTAGCCTGTAATTTATTTACTCCGACCCTGTCAAATTTGTGGTTCTGTGGCCGAAACCGCCACATTGGTACGACACTTTGCCCCGCCCAGTGAACCCGTTTTATGTGGAAATCGTTGAATGCAACAGCGTCTCCAAAAGGAGACCATAGAGATAGTATAAAAATACTATCTCTATGGTTTTTTTAGATGAGTTACCGAAAAGATATTCGGCGTCACTCTGTAGTTAAAATAACATTTTGATATACTCGGAGGTAAAATGAGAGTGTCAAAGTTGGAATT
Organism: Hippodamia convergens; assembly: GCA_038502775.1. Classification (NCBI taxonomy): domain Eukaryota; kingdom Metazoa; phylum Arthropoda; class Insecta; order Coleoptera; family Coccinellidae; genus Hippodamia; species Hippodamia convergens. The sequence continues at coordinate 71,140,703 of CM076607.1, read as the reverse complement.
CAGAAAAAGCCAGAAACTCAATTTTTTCAAATGGGAACCATATTTTTTTCACTCACATATGAATTTGTGGAGTAAAAATAAGGTGAGTCTATTCTGGATTCCCTATATCTAAAATGTACCATTTTCGAGATATTCAGAGATAACTGCTACGAGCATAATATAATATGATCTATGTTCGACCTTTCATAAAAATCTTTGAATTTATTCTGAATATTTTTCCCACATAATTCTATACCTATAATTTGATCCTTGAAATAATTAGTGAAGCTTCGAGTGAGCTGCGTCTAGCTCGAGCGATACTAAGTGCGCATGCGCGAATAAGGGGAAATGTCAGGGAGTAGGATTTCAAAGAAACTAGGGGAAATTTGAAATTGACAGCGGTTTTACGTACGTCGATTTTAGGTTAAGTTGTGAAGGTAAATAACGGAGTATTTAGTAATATTCAATTGGAAATATATATTCTAATATGATGGTTAGTGCTACCTATTATGTTATGTTCATATATGAGCTATCAGATGCTTGAATTTACATAATTACGAAAAGGTAGGAGTGGAACTTGAAAGTATATACATGGAAAAATATTGGCACAACAAAAACCAGGTAAGTAGTTTGTCTTTCAATTTTGAGTTGCTTTTTCGAGAATCATGAGTTGTGAACAGCAAATATAAACCGATTTCAAGCGAATAACCTGGTCCTCATTGGTAATTACCAACTAGGACCAACTGCATTCAAGCGACTTCGGTCATTGTAGGTTATAATCATTTTAGAAGGAATATCCCTGAAGGCTATAACCGTAGATAACCGCAGGCAGGACCGTAGATAACCGCGGTCATTACTGGTTATTCGCTTGAAATCGGTTATAATATGGCGAAATGACTAGAAGAGAAAGTTAATGTTCAAGTTGCTTTCAAAACTAGAAATTTATTTTGGTGCTATGTGCTGTACGTTCAATTCGCACAGCTGCACAAAGATGTTTTTTCTGTATCATGTTTTCAAATGTGCATCCTCTCGTTATTTGATCTTTTCCTTGGTGAAATTAAGTTGCGTTTGTATCACTGATTGAGTTATTTAGAATACATCTTGTTTTGAGAAAACAATTAATCACTTAGGTATATTTCTACATTTTATCTCGTTTCACTGAGTATGTTTGAAATATATCAAACCTGTCCTCAACAAATACTTTAACTGTGTCCTAATACTTTTATTCATCCAAACTTCTTCATAATTTCAGATCGTGGATACCACAGGATGATATTACGTTCACTGGATTATAGCAGTTCATGGTGGTGGTAATGAAATAGTAGTATAAATAATTCAGCTTGTTGAATGTACTTATGTCTGGTTGATGAACTTATAAAATCAGGGAGAATGGATGTACCATGTGTACCAATTGTATAAAGGGAGGCAATATAAATCTATATTGCCTCCCACATTCAGTCAATCGACTGAATGTGTTCATATGAACTTGAATGTGTTATTCGGCTAATAGGGTGTGTTACAAAGAAGGAAAACTTCCTAGTGCATTACAGTGAAAAGAAGTTTGTGGAAGTCTTACTCTAGAGTGGTCAATATGTACTGACATATCTCTTGAGCATGTAATAAGTTAATTTTATGAATACCTTGTATGTTTTGAACTGGATTTTGTAGAAACATCTTAGGTTTTTATTGTTATGTATGAATAGAATTTGAAAGAGTACTTTGCATTTATTTCAAATTACGGTAAAATAACTATCAATGAAATTGTAACATTTATACATAAAAGTATACATACTTGGTACTTGTCCAATTTATTTGACTAATTAATATTCGTTATCTGCTGTGCTTACTTTTTAAAGCTGTAATATTTTAATCTAAAATTGATTGATAAAACACTTCTGTCTAAATTTTGCTTAACATACTTTTCTCGTGCTCCATGTTGTAGAAACCATAAAGAAATTAACAATTGTATCTGAAGAAATTTCTCCCTTCACAATTTGAGTTTCAAGAAGTTCCCTACGAATGAATTGACAAAGACAAAAAAAGGGGTTCAGGTGATAGTTATTTTTTTGTATCCGCCAGTGAACACTTTTTTGTTAGAAAAGACAAAGAAAACATATAAACAAGGTTAATTATTTATTTTTATCAACAGTCATATGAAACGATTAGATAATATTTCAGCATTTACAGGTTAGTGCTATCAATCTCAATAAGGGCCGCTTGCCACTATCCTTAATTCGGAACTAGTCCTGAATCCAATGAGTGTGCATAATAATATCTGGCATTTATTAGGCGTGTGCATCTGATTTAGGACTGAGAGCTTGAATTAGTTCCGAATTTTGCGTAGTGGCAAGCGGCCCTCAGAGAGGAACCCTTCTTGATTTCAGATGATCAAAATCGTTTATGACCTCAAAATCTATAATTTTCAGCACAACGAATTCTATCGAACTGAGCGTCAGACTGCTTCATCTCTCTTGGAGAATTTTACTTCTCAATCAATTTTGAATCCTTTTCAATTTAGAGGAGGAGCATACCCCACTGCAGTTGATTACCATCATGCTTAAAAAGATTTTCAATCCGATTTTTAAATTTGGAAATGTGTCTTGAATTTTGTTCTCTTTCAAAAGCTGATAATTTTTCAAAATACTGTTCTTATTTTTACTGTCAACCATTATCAAGTATTCTTTCAAATGTAAACATTATAGAATGTAGAAATAATTTATATATTGAATAACAAAAATTGCTGAACAAAATAAAGTAAATTCTGATATAAACATAACTAGGAACATATCAATGTGTTATAAAAATTGAAAAATTATTCAACAAAAATCCATTGATGTGCTTTAATTTTTTCTGTGCAAACATATCAACTAGTCGATGTCCTAGTTTCTCGCCACCTCTCGACCAAAGCCATGATACTACAACAACGGCCGAAAAAATATGAAATGGGTCTCTTCGTGACGTCACAGATCAGAGAGAGACAGAAGATTGATATGCGCGTGGGTTTACTTTGTAGTTTTAGTATCATGGACCAAAGCTGAGTAAGCTCAAAAGTATGATAGACGTGGTTGCGACACCTTTAAGGAGGGTTCCGAAAAGCTTGACGATATATTAAAAAACCCTTGAAAACAGGGTAGCATCTGGAGTAATTGAGTTATAATTCAAATTTCGAATGAAATTACTGGGAACTACATATGTTTTTTCATAATTTAGGATGCATATTTTTCAGGAATGATAATTGTACCTTCTTTATATAAAATTTGTTTATCATATCTTAAGAAAAATCTCGCGAATCGGCAAGTTCAATAGAATGATTTTATTGGAGCCGCATTTGAAGTTGATTTTGATAAGGAGGTCCCTTTGGTGCTGGCCCCCCTGCATCGAGAGTTTTGCGGGGCCCTCTGATACGCCACTGATTTCTTGGCTCGTAGAGCTGTCTGAAATTATGTAGTTGAATGGAGATTTCCTTGAAAGATACTCAATGAATACAACAATGCAAGAATGTGATCAAAAACACAATTCGGACAGATGTTTTATGGGTTACTACCCTAACAAATAACACAACATAATAATTGCTTCTATCTAGTGTATGCCAGTATGGGCAAGGGTAATAAAAATCGTAACCTTCTAGAACTTGTTGATGAAAACTATGAATTCCAATCCATTTGGAATTATTGTAAATGGAAACTTACGCTTTTTCACCTACAGATAATTTTAGTACGCGAAGGGAAATTTTGAAAGAACGAAGAATTTAGGGATGTATGATGATAATAAAATTTTTTTTATGGAATTAACTTTCCAAACGTCATTCAGAAAACCTTCGATCCTTTCGGTTCAGAACAATTGATCTGAGCGGGGCCCCTATCGATCGGGGGGCCCTGGGCACTTGCCCTAGGGGAAAGGGGGGCCTGCGAAAGTCCACCGTATAATAATTACAGAATGTTTGAACAACAATAAAAGAAAAATATCAGAGGTGTACAACAAGACCCAGCAAGAGTTCTTCATACTTTATTCATTCGACAGCACTGAAAATCAAAAAGCAATGAACAAGACAATTACATGATATACGAGTTTCAAAATTTACATTTCAATTTTCTTTGTGATAGTGAAAAGAAAGCAGGATTATTGTAACTATTATTTCTGCAATTAATCACCATGTATTTAAATGTATTTTTAAATTTATAACAGAAAAACAAGTAAAGATTATAGAGTGATCTAAGTGCTACTCTTAACTCTTGTAGATTTCGAGTTGTTTCAGTGGAAAATACGCCTATACGATAAAATACAATCATCATTCAGCAAAAAATAGTTATTCAAGTATTTCTTTCAAAATTGACAACAGCCTACTAATAATATCTATATATAATCTTGCCAAATGGACTATTTAAATATTTTAACCATAACCCGTTTACTTCAGAAACTTCAGATGTCGCTCACATCACTGTAGTCGCTTCCTTTCCCATCTTTATACTCAATAATTTTTTATTAGGATAAGATAAATCGAAAGTTCATGGATGACAGAAGAGAGGAACTATGGAAACGGAGAGAGGAGTTGAAAGATGGAGTGAGAACTTGAAATTGAATAAAAGGGTGAATAAAATTAATTTAAAGGAAAAAGTTGAAATGAAATTAAAATTTTATGTAGAGATTTCAGTTCTGGATGGGGGGAAAAATCGGATTCACCGAAAACTGAGGGAATTGACAAAATAAGAATTTGCATTTTGAATAACACCGTTAATCATAAAAGTGATACCCATTACTCAGGGTGTTAGCAATGGACTTTATTTCGTCCAAGAAGTGAGCAATGGACCGTAATTTAGTTTGAATTTGTAAGCAAGTTAGCAAGCAAGAAAGAAGAACAAATATACTTCGTTTATTACGTTTATTTTCACAGCAAGCAATCTACCAAAACTAACTAGTTTTCCACATCGCAATCTCCGTCCACACATGTGTTGCGCTTCTCGTTGATTTTAGCATGCGTTATCCTTTCAATGTAATAAATAAAGCAGTGGCGGAGAGAATAATGAGGATTATAACATCTCAATCCCTAACATTCCACCCACTTCATTTCATATAGGTGAAATGACAAGGCTAGCACAACATAATCGACTACTTGAACAGTTATCAACATTGGAAAATATTATGTGATAAGTTTGTACAAATGCTTATAGGTTGAAATTTAAGATGATGCAAAGAATTATAATTTTTTTCTAGGTGCTAAGATACAAAAATTACTAAATAAAAATCAAATTAATTAATTATAAGGCATCGCTTTCAGGCACTGCTTTTGACAAAAGTATTAATTTATTAACAGGCCGTTCTAAAACGGTGGTAGCGGTTTTTAACTTGACAACGCGAACCAATCCATCTTTTCCGCAAAATACTTCCATAACTCTGGCTAAAGGCCACTTTGAGGGAGAAGTATTCTCAGCAGTAATCAAAACGAGATCGTTTAACTGGAGAGAAGGTTGTTTTGACAACCATTTAAACCTAACTTGGAGCGATTGAAGATATTCGCGCGACCATTGCTTCCACCAATGAGCAAGCATTTGCTGTACAATTTTCCACCTTTCAGTAGGTGATATTTCAACTTCCAAACTGGAAGGTTCTGGAATGATAAAAGATGGCGAATTAATTAGAAAATGAGCGGGTGTAAGAGGGTGCAAATCATCAACAGTATCGTGCAAACTCATTAAAGGTCTAGAGTTCATGCAGGCTTCTACTTGTGTCAGCAGTGTATAGAATTCTTCGAATGTTAAGGAATGCGAAGAAATAACTCGTCTGAGATGGTGTTTAGCAGATTTGACTGCAGCCTCCCATATTCCGCCGAAATGGGGCGCTGCTGGCGGATTGAAATGCCAGTTGGTTCCCTCATTTATAAGGATACCAGAAATATCATAAGTAAAAGAAGTGGATCTCTCAAATAATTCCTTGAGCTCCTTATCAGCTCCAATAAAAGTTGTGCCACGATCACTGTAAAGATCTGAACAAAATCCGCGTCTTGCAGTGAACCTTCGGAAGGCAGCAATGAATTCCTTTACTTAGTAACCAGAGACCAACTCTAAATGAACTGAACGTGTGCTCAAACAAACGAATAATGCAATATAACCCTTATAAGTTTTATGGCCACGACCAGGAGAAGCTCTAATATTGTATGGCCCGGCATAATCAACACCAGCCTTAAGAAAAGGACGACTAGGTCGAGTTCTGAACTCGGGTAAGTTTCCTAATTTTTGATACATAGGACTTTTCCTATATCTCAAGCAAGAACAACATTTATGGATTATGCTCTTGACTAGCTGTCGCCCGCGAACTATCCAAAAATTTGTCCTAAGCGTAGCAAGTGTTAACTTAACACCACCATGTAAAGTTTTAGAATGGTAGAATTTGACGAGAAGCGAAGAAAAAGGCGATTCGAATGGCAAAATTAAGGGATGCATTTCTTCGAACTCAAGAAAAGAGTTTTGTAGTCGACCACCCACTCTGATCAAATTATCATGAAGAAAGGGGTCTAATTTTAAGATTTTGCTATTTTTTGGTATGGCACACTTTTCTTTCAGCAACCTGAACTCGCTTACATAATACGTCTGCTGCACTAAGTAAACCCATGTTAGCCCGGTCGTCCACTGCAAGCGTATTCAGGCGGCAACGCGCTCACGCGAAACAAGCGTTCGTAGCTGCTACAACACAGGCGGCAATGGGCTGCAGGGTTCGTCCACTGGCAGCGGCGACGGTTGAGGCTTCTTGCGTTCCATTCAGTCATATAACCAACAAAGACCATAGTTTGTCTTCGAAAATAACATCATTCGTATTCTTTTAGCATTGAGTGCAATATGCTTTGAATCCGGAGGACTTGTACATTCTAGAGTCAAGTTATTTAGTCAAAACACGACGGAAACACAGAGGTGCTGCCGTTATTGGATGCACCCAATTTTCAGAACCAAAAATCCTTGGGAGAATTCAAACATCTCCAAAATCAATAATTGGAAAAATATCCTCAGCGATTTTTCTATTCCTATGGGAAGAAGCAAAAAATATTTCTGAATGTATTTGAGAAACGATAAAACTTCATTGGGGCAACACTTCGAACTCTCAAGCTTTGTAACGTTTCGGAGTTTATATCAGACTCCCTTTTCAGACAATTTCTCAACATGAGCTTTACGTAATATTGAGAATTATTGATTTCCTAATTGGCATTCACCAATCCATGATGATCATAGATTAATATTAATAACTATGATGGTGAAATTGCTACTTCATTTCAAAATGAGTTCCATTTTCAACAAATCATTCCAAATACGATCCACACCCACCGAACAATTTAACAGATTATCATTCTTATATAACTGTCAGGTTCCATCATTAGATTTTTCGTGTTATTCCAATCCATCATGTGATCGCCTATTGGAAGTCACATGATCGTGATCTACCAATATCTCTACATTTTATGTTATTCTAATTTTCTAATTTCGAAAGATGTTGATGTTTCTCGTGTAGGTATAGGATCGATCTTCCATAAATACAAGGAATATTGTAAATACAATTTCTGATTTGAAGATTTAGTTTTTGTAAGTTTAGATCTTAAATCATTCCGTGTTTTGAAAACGGTTCTCATATTGAATTTAGAACCAATTCTTTGAATTTTTCCTGAAAGTCCATGAACATGAGAAATCAAATTAAATGACATTGTTTATTCTTGACGGTTTCTTGTTGGTCCCTGATTATCATTATACTCTCTAAATTTGAAATAATTTTTTAAATGAAATTCGTTGGATATTTATTATCCTCAAGAATACTCTTAATGAAATTAATTTAATTATTTCTCATTTCATTTGTAGATGAAATTAAATGAGCCCCACCATGTTTTTATAATACCACTCATTTGACTGATTTGAATATATATTTAGATATCGATTGTTGTGTGACTTTTTTCTGAAACCACTTGATTCTTTTTTGCCATGTTGTCAAATCACGAAAACATCATTGGCATACCGTCATCAAGTCTTTAGGCATTGCACCACAGACTTTTCATCACACAAAATTTGACATCAAGATTTCCTTGAATTTCATTCATATAAGAGACAAGTGTGTTCAGAAAAAAGACACACCAATCGATATCAAATGAGTGTCAAAGCAGCTTTTATGAAAACACTTTATGATTGGGATCATTTAATTCATCTACAACTGAAAAAAGAAAAAATGAAATTAATTTCATTAAAGATAGTTTTGAGGAGGATCCATGTCCAACGAATTCCATAGGAATTTCTCTACGCGGAAAGGATTTTACTTCGTAAATAGAGCCAGCGTTCGAGCGTACACGCGCTACAGATCCCATTTCAGGCGGATCAAGCGTCGAAGCTCGTAGCCGCTCGTGTACGCCCGCTCGAAGTCGCCTGTACTGGACGCAGCTGCATTGGAATACTTTGCTTGGGATCCGTAGCAACTTGCCGCACGTATACGCTCGTTTCGCGAGAGCCATAAAACGCTCGAAAACGCTTGCAGTGGACGATCGGGCTTAAACGTGATCTGTTCAACTCATGAGTACTGAGTTCAACACTCTGAGAAATTGGAACGTTTTTAAACCAATTGAATGATAACAAATAACATCGTCGGGGCAGGTTGGCTTTGTTAATCAATTTAATGAGAAATCTCAAAATATAGGCAGTAACTTTCAAAAGTTTTTGAACATTTGAGAATCTGTCAAGCAGATCCCATATTGGTTTAAGATGTCCCTTTGATACCAAGCTTGAAGTAATGCAGCAATCAGTAATTAATGACGAGCTCAAACTACTGATTGAATTTTGAGGGGTCATTGCAAATGGTTCATTATCATCTGTCAGCCATTTAGGACCCTGCCACCATAGCTGATAGTTAAGCAAGTCACTTGGTTTCAGACCTCTGGATATGCAGTCAGCGGGGTTTTCAATTCCTCTGACATGCCTCCAAGAAGCTTCTGGAACCAAGGTGTGTATTTTGGAACACCGATTTGCAATGAATATAGGCCAACGTGAGGGATGGTCACTCAGCCAAAACAAAACATCTGTAGAATCGGACCAAAGATGAACCGTGCAATTTTCTATACGTAAAGCATCGAATACTTTCCGAGTAAGTTTAGCCAACAAAGTAGCTGCGCATAACTCCAACCTGGGGATAGTAAGTAAGGGTTTTATGGGTGATACCTTAGTTTTAGCTTGAATTAAATTTACTTTAACTTCATTTCCCTTAATAATACGAAGATATATCACAGCTCCATAAGCAAATTTTGAGGAGTCAGCAAAACCATGCATCTCGCAGAGATTAGCATCAGGGCTATAACCGAACCAGCGATTGAGTTTTAAATTATCAAGAACCGAAAGATCGTTGTACCAACACAACCATTGTCTGGCCATATCAGAATCTAGTCTGTCATCCCAATCGATTTTATTGAGCCAAAGCTGTTGCATAAAAATCTTTGCAGTGACAATTACAGGTGAAAGCCACCCAAGAGGATCAAATAACTTCGCTATTTTTGAGAGAACAACTCTCTTAGTAAGAGTCACATTGTCACAGTCAGAGGTACTTTTGACTCTAAATATGAAGCTATCAGATTCGGGATGCCAACCTAGACCGAGAATACTGAAGGTATTTTCATCTGTAAAATTATAAGACTGAGAATTAAATGAATTAGCACCATCACAATACGACATATTATGTAGAAGATTATTGTTATTAGCTAACCATTTATGTAAAGCAAAGCCACCAGACCTACATATCTCAACAAGTTCCTTTTTCTTGAGTAAAGCTTCATCCAGAGTATAACCCCCTGAAAGTGTATCATCCATGTAAGTCTCCTCTAGCAGGATACCCGCACCTAAAGGAAATAGATAATGTTCATCCCAGGCAAGCTGTCTGGTCGCCCTAATAGCTAAGAAAGGACTAGAAACCATGCCATATGTTACCGTTTGAAGCTGCCAAGTGCTTATGGGTTCATCAGAATTGAATCTCCAGAGTATGCACTGAAATACCTGATCGCAAGGATGTATCAATATCTGACGGAACATTTGCTGAATATCTGTAACAAATACAAATTCGTACTTTCTCCAACGCAGAATTAAGGAAGTTAAATCAGGAAGCAGATTGGGACCAGAATGCAAATAGTCGTTTATCGAACAGTTATTCAAAGCTTTAGCAGAGCCATTGAACATCGTTCGCAATTTATCTACGGAGTTACTTTGTTTCAGAATCCCGTGATGGGGCAAAAAAATAACGAACATTAGCAAGATCGTCATCGCTGAGCCTTTTCATATGATTGGAATCGATATAGTTTTGCATAAACTCTCTGTAAAGACGACCAAATTCAGGATTTTTCTCGAATTTTTTCTCCATTCGTTCTAAAGATTTTTTAGCAATATCATACATACCAGGAAGTTCAAAACAGACCTATCATCTACCTTGAACGGCAACTGCACTATGTAACGACCAGTTGGGGAACGAGAGCAAGTATTAGCAAAAAAAGTTTCGGTTGTGATTTCATCAGGAGTGAGATGTCTTTCAACGTCGCTGAAGTCCTCGAGAGCAAAAAACTTCGACAAGAGGTCACTAACCAACATCTGATCATCAGACACCTGCAAAACAGAAGGCGAATATGTGGAATTGAAACTTGGAGTGTTTCCAGAAACAATCCATCCTAGAGCTGTCCTCATGGCAACTGGTTCATCAGGTTCACCACGGACTATTTCTCCTGCAACAATTTGAGCATGTATTGTTGAACCCAATAGTATTTCTATCTGTCCCCTGTTGGCAAAATAAGGATCAGCTAAAAGAAGGTTTTCCAAGTGAGGGAAAGCAATTTGACTTTTTTCGAGGTTAGGAGAATAAGAGGTTATCTTTGGAATAACAAAGGCTTGAACTGAACAACAAAACTCCGAGTTGAACCTTGGTTTTAGAAGAAAACTAACTAATTTTCGACAAGTGTAAAGTTGTCTTCCTCCAACTCCCGAAATTGGCAAGTTAATTGTTGGCATTTTAAGTTCAGTCTCTGATACAGTGTTTCAGAGATGAAAGAAGTCTGACTGCCCTGATCTATCAAAGCCCTAACAATAATGACGTCATCATCATCAGAACATACTTTCACCAAAGCCGTAGAAAGTAAGACGCTATTAGGAACTCTACATTGATTAGCAGCAATGTTTTTGGAAATCGAGCAATTTATTGATTGCCAAGTCGAAGGACCTAAATCGGGATTATCATTTGATGGCAAGCTTGTAGGAACTGAGTCATTTGTTTCGCTTTCGATATGAAGAGAAGAATGATGTTTACAGTGGCAAATTTGGCAACGTTTTTTAGAGGCACAATTTCGAATATTATGGTTACCGAGGCAGTTTAAACAACGTTTCTGATTGAGAATTAATTCCTTACGCATCTTAGGGCTTTTCTTTTTGTAACGATCACAATACATGAAAAAGTGATTTTCATTACACAAAAGACACTTATTTGATTGATTAGCTACTTGATGTACCTTGGCATTAGAAAATAAAACGGGTTTGGAATTTTTAGGTGAGGAAGAGTAATTAGAGAAAGTTTTATTGCTATCCTCTAATGCTTCCAAAACCGTTACCTGATTTTCCAAAAATGCCATTAATGAAGCAAATGTTGGAGGTTCTAAAGAGCTAGAAGAATTACCCATATGTTTTTCCCACTGTTTGCGCGTTTCTGAATCAAGAAGTGAAACAACATGATAGACTAAAAAATCATCCCAAGCATTGACAGGACGTTTGAGCACCTCGAGTGCCGCCAAAGGTGTACTAATGCCGGAAATTATTTTCTTAATTTCGAGAGAAGATTCTTTTTTCATTGCTTTCATAGCAAAAATAGCGGATAAATGAGATGAAACTAGGCGACGTTTATTTTCGTATCGATCTGTCAATTTTTTCCAAGCAATAGTGAAGTTCTCTTCAGTAATTGCGTAACTGCTGACAAGGCGAGCTGCATCTCCCTCTAAACTCAATTTTAAATTATGTAATTTTGTTACATTAGATATATTTGTTTTATTAACAACCAAAGTTGTAAAAAGATCTCGAAATGATTTCCATTCATGAAAGGCGCCCTTGAACTTAGGTAGGGAAATAGGTGGCAATTTCTCCGAATCATCGAATTTCACGTTGTCAGTTTTTACTACAGGTGTATTCGGATTTTGCAAAGAATCAAAAAATGTCTGAAATTCTGAGCGTCTCTCTAAGTATAATTCTTCAACAGTGTCAAACTCATTTTCTTTTAAATACTTGGATTTTTTAATTTCATCACTGATTTCGCGCAAGATCTGAGAATGATTAGTTTCATATTGGGACCAAAATTTTGTCTAAGTTAGCCATCCGTGTTTTACAATTACTTAATGTCATCTTTGCGGCACCATCTTTTTTAAAATTAGTGTAAGGCTTCGTTATTCTAGCAGCTAAAAATTGTTGTTCTAGCAGTAAATCTGCCATTTCGTTTTATAAGTAAACAAAATGTAGATCAAGTACGGAAATATAGCAAGCAAAAGCAGTACCAGAAAATCAGCCCCCAGTAAGTATAACAGTTAACAATGAATCAAAGTATAGCAATTTTGAGAAATTTTAAGTTCTCAAGCAAATAATAAGCAGAAAGAAGCAAGCAAGTAGTATTAACAATTCAAATATAAAGAATTGAATCTAAATCTAATTCAGCATGAAAAGTCAAAGCATATGTGAAATTTGAATGTTTAACATTCAAGATGAGAATGAAAACTATCTGAAGTTTTTTGTTTTGCAAGTGGAAGCAAAATTCTGATTTCCACCAATAATCGGCAAAAATACACAATAGAGAACAGTATTAAGTATAATTAGTTCATTCACTGATTTATTTTTTTCCAAGAATTCGTAACACAGAGTCCCAGATAAGGCGATGAAAAGTTGGTTACCTTGTGTCCGGTGATAATGAAGGTTCTTGGCGAATTTACCAAATTTTGTTGTATATTTTGCCTAAGCACATCCACCAGATTTACCCTCAAGCCGTTAGTCCAAAGAGGATGAATGATATGGCTTCTTGTGGGTGTATTATTTCCGACGCAACCAACAAGTAGATGGAAATATAAATTTCACCAACACCAGTAAATTCGCTGCACAGTTGAGTACTTGATGACAGGCAAATCGACCATATGACCCTCTTGAAATCTTCTTGAAATTTTCAGTGATAATTCCGTGAACACACAGTAAAGTTCAAAATCCGGCCCGAAGGACCACTAATGTTAGCAATGGACTTTATTTCGTCCAAGAAGTGAGCAATGGACCGTAATTTAGTTTGAATTTGTAAGCAAGTTAGCAAGCAAGAAAGAAGAACAAATATACTTCGTTTATTACGTTTATTTTCACAGCAAGCAATCTACCAAAACTAACTAGTTTTCCACATCGCAATCTCCGTCCACACATGTGTTGCGCTTCTCGTTGATTTTAGCATGCGTTATCCTTTCAATGTAATAAATAAAGCAGTGGCGGAGAGAACAATGAGGATTATAACATCTCAATCCCTAACACAGGGATTGAATCAATCGAACAGTCATTTAATTTCACTGTTTAGAAGGTTTAAAATCGTTGAAATGAGCCACATCATTGTTGGGTAGATAGTTTGTCAGATGCGCGATATTGTCATTCATCAGTATACGTCCCCGATTTGATTGTGTCATTAGTACATATCTATGTCACCAGCTAAGCCTGAATTTATTAATTTTTTCGGGCTCTGTCTGAAATGAAGTTTTTCAATTGCCGATGCGACGGACGGCAACCAGCAATATCCGAAATGATCTTTCTAGACTTCACCCAATTTCCGGAATCTGCAGTGAAATATGTTTTATCCAGTTCAAATCATTTCAGGAAGTGATGATTAATTGTCAAAATTTGAGACAAGGTATTTTGATGAACAAAACCTATCGAACTCTCACACTTATTTGGAATAATTTTGAAAGAATTAACCAAGAAAAATGTTATTTCAACTTTTCAATTAATTCCTCGAAAACTACTGGAACTACAGAGTGAATGCAAAATGAAGATTTGTTCTTTACAAACACCATGATCAAATTCACCCCTCGATTATCTGAATTAACACAAAACTAACTAATTGCAATGTGGGTTTTTCGGGACAAAATCAAAAAATTCCTACGTTAAAAGAGTACAGCAGAGAAATAATAGAGATATTTGAATTCGACAAATTTACACTAACGTTAAAATGCAAAAAATATAAAAAATACTGTGAATCAAAATTTGACAGACCTACAGGTCAACGTTGAAAAATAATACACCTGAAAAAACCAAAAAAATTTCGCCAACGCAGTTTGTACTACTGTATCTAAGAAGTTATCGAAATGAAAGATTCATTTCGTTCTGACTTCCCATTGTGAGATTCGAAAAATGATGTCGAAAAAATAGTGGTAGTTGCACCATTTATATCATCACAAATTTTCAAAAATCATCCTATGCCTATTTGAGTACTGTCGTTGGGTTCATGAAATTTCGAAACTTAAAAATCTATACATTTTTGCAAGGGCTGGTTTTCAGTTGAGGGTGAGAATTCGAAAAATTTGTTCATAGCAAACTATACTCCCCGTCAATAAATTCCGGACAGGCAAAATTGTTATCAAATTCAACACCCTGTATCTTTTTTCGTGGTTCTCCGATTCTGTTGAAATCTTCAACAAGTATAGTATTGTTGGGTCTTGTTATATTAACCTGAAATTTACTTTGCGAAAATACCTGTAGTTTATCTGTTATACAGGTTGAAACAAAACCTTGTTTAATACCCTTCATTTCTGAACACCTGTGGTGAATTCGAGGCGTAAAATTTGATATCATTGACTTTTAATTTGAAGGGTGACCCTTTCTTAACAAAATGTTTTTGATTTACGTCAGTATCTGCTTTTATACACATTTTCAAAGAAAGTGTTCAATTTTTATAACAATTTAAAACATAACAATTCCTTATCGACTAGCAAATATAAACAAACATCTGAAAATTAATAGCGTGTATTTTCACCTCGCTTTCTCATCACCTCCACCATACGACGTGGCATACTTTCAATGCAGTTTCTTTTGGCGGAATTCTTTCCGCAACAATTTCTGTTAATGCACGACAATGCTAGGCCTCCCGTTGCACGGGTTGTAACAGAATACTTAGAAGAGGCGAATATTCAACGATTGGTGTGGCCAGCCAGAGTTCGGATTAAATCCAATTGAACATGTATGGGATATGCTAGGTAGACGTGTTCGAAATCGTCAGCCCCCAACATCACCTTCCCCAATTCACGAACAGCCTTCTTGAAGAACGGGAAAATATTCCCCAGAAGCAATTCGGAAATGCATTGAAAGTATGCCACGCAGGGACGGGCCGAAGCCAAATTTTTGGGCTTCGGCCAAATTTCCCATCTGGACATTGAATTAACAGGAAACCGTTATACATAATATGGTATGATATTTGTTTCGGTAAAAAAAATTCAAAATGATGAATTTCAACAGAGCAAGGAGTAATTAACTTTTTTCCATCTACCGAACATTAAATTAAGTAGATTTTATGGAGTATGTTTTTTTATGAAGATTATCTTGATGTTGCTTGAAACTTTGAGAATCACTACTTGTTTGTTTCTTTAGTTTTGTAGCTTTTCTTTATTTCATGGTATCTGGAAGCGAGGACATGGCTCATTTTCATCAGGTAGAATATTTTTTTCTGAAAAATCTATTCTTTTTATTCCGTGAAAGGAGTAAATATTGGGAATCAAAGTTATGAGAAATTAACGTTAATTTTCCAATTCTCAATAATGTGAGTTTCTTTATTTTACGGAATCGTTTTTTTTTTTGTGAGGAATAACTTGAAGTATGTTTGAAACTTTGAGACACACTTTTTGTTTCATTCTTTGATTTAGTCCAGTTTCATTCCTTGGCGTAGGTATCTCAAAATTTCAAGCATCATAAAACAAGATATTTTTCACGAAAAAAGCAGATTCCATAAAATAAAGAAATATACATGATTGAATGTTATGTAGATGAAAAATCAAAGTTAGTTACTGACCACTTTGATGAGATTCATAATATATGTATATATATATATGTATATATATATAATTATGTAATACACCCCCTGTATTCTGATATATTCCATACATTGTATTCTCATTAGCTTCTGAATATGACCATGTTGACTTTAGCTGACTAAGCACACGTGTCTCTTATCTCATTGTTGAATGCATCGTAATACCGAAGGTATAAATTAATGCGATATGAAAATATCTCTAAAGAATAATTTGTCAGTCAAGAATAATTTGTCAGTAAAGAATAATCAGTCATTCAAGAATAATCTGTCTCTTAAGTATAATTGTATCATTGCTGTATCATCTCATTGTTCCTAAATAAAACTGTTTTTAAAAACGGTGTCTTCAACCCAAAATACATAATTGGCGACGAGGTCTGGGATTGTGCCGGTCTTCTTAAAAGTGATCCAGAACCAATTGGCGACTTCAGAAGGCTGCAGTTTCAACTGCTAAGGTGCAACCGAACGTGAGGAAGAAGACGACGGAGAGTCCGATCGACAGGTTAGCAACTGCGACGACATCCACCAGAGAACAAAGGTGAGTGAGCAATTATCCTGACAATTTTCCTGACATTATTCTTCCCAGTTTTTAATTGACCTGGCCCAAAGTCAATCACTCTTTTCCCCAAGTTTTGTGTGTAAAACTTGTACAGTTTTTTAAAGTTTTTCTGTTATAAAAACTAAGTATTTTACTGAAATATTATTGTATAATTGATAATTAATCTACATATTTCAAAATAGGTGAAATAGATTCAGAAATATCAATCGCATTGAACGATTTGATAAATTCAATATCTGAGTTGAAAATAGAAGACACAAATATGGCAGACTTAACTTTTCCTAAAGAATTTGGAAATCTCCTACCGAAATTTGACGGAGATAGAACGAAACTAAATTCATTTTTAGCTGCATGTGACGATTATATCTTACAATTTCAGAATGCTGAAGCAATCGTCAAAACTTATTGTCTCAATCTAATAAAAAGCAAATTTATTGGGAATGCGGAAGCAGAATTTCACACATCCAATGTTCCAAATACATGGATCAACATAAGAAATTTCCTCATAAATAAATTTGGTGACCATGCAAACCTCGATGTATTGAAAAATCAATTGCAATTTCTAAGAAAAAATCCCAACGAAGATATTTTAAATTTCATTGAAGAAATAAAAGCTCTGAAAATCAGAATTAATTATAGAATAGACGCAGATGTTATGAATGCGCAAATGAAAATCCTACATAAAGATTTGACTAACGACTTAGCGAAAAATGTATTAATAAGTAACAGTCCCTTTGAATTACAGACAACTCTAATTACAACACCTGATCTAACTTTCGACCAAGCCATTCAAATTGTTGAGAATTACGTTTCTCAAAAATCGCAAATAGAAATGATGCGGTCGTGGAGAAATCCGCCCACGAATAATTATAATTTTAATAGATCGAAAACTAATCCCCCATCTAGAAATTCAAATAATGTTCTCCAGTATCAAAATAATCATTTCAGAACACCTAACTATTCCTATGATCCAAGACCAAATTTTAATCATCAATTCCCTTCGCAACCAATCCAATTCAAACAAAGAAATGTGAATACTCATTTTCCTACTGCAAGACAAGTTTTTAGTCCCACAAATAAATCAAACATGACGAATGTTTTTGAACCAAATCCCAATCAAAGAATTACTACCCCTCCTGAAAAAATGTCTATCCAAACTAGAAATTATCCTCAGAAAAGAAGCAATTATTCAACTCAATTTAATCCAAATCCACAAAGAAATTTTAATAATTATCGAAATACGAAGTATCATAATAATTCGAACAATGACTTTATTGTCGAGGAACTAACGAATGTTAATTCAAATGAACCAAGTCGAAATTTTCCAAAAGCAGGCCCAAGCAACGAATTGACCTGAATCATGCCTTAGATAATAAAAATCAGTTACCTTATATCCAATTTCGAAACCCTTATTGTAAATTATTAATTGACAGTGGTTGTTCAGTTTGTTTAATCGATCCTAAATTCGCATATAATAATTTTCCAGATAATATCTTTGAAGAAAAGACTTCTTTAACAGCTTGTATGAGAACGGAAAACTCAAATGAAAAAGTATTATTGCCAGTTTTTGATGAATTTTGCATTAATGATATGCACCCTTTTATTCTATACAAATTCCATAAAAATTATGATGGCCTTATAGGAGCCGATTTCTTAAATAAATATGGACTTAGCTTAGATTTCAAAAATCAACTTCTATATAATGAATATTGTAGAATACCTTTCCAATATCAAAAAGTATGTCAAAATCCAATCGACATTCCAGTAGACCTATCCCATTTAGATTCCAATATCAGAAATCAATTAATGAAAATTTTTCAAACAAATATCGATGCCTTACAATTACCTGGTCAACCCTTGAATTTTTCTAATCGAATAAAACACAAGATTCGAACAGTTGATGAAACACCTGTTCATTGCAAAATTTATAGATATCCAGAAATTCATAGAGAAGAAGTACAAACTCAAATTGAAGATATGTTATCGAAAAAAATTATTAGACCTAGTATTTCCCCATGGTCCTTTCCTGTAGTTATTGTTCCTAAAAAACAGGATTTATCAGGAAAAATAAAATGGCGTATTGCTATTGATTATAGAAAATTAAATGAAAAAACTGTTGATGATAAATATCCCTTGCCTCAAATTGAAAGTATTCTAGACAAGTTAGGAAACAAAAAATATTTTACGACCCTCGATCTAGCATCGGGTTTTCACCAAATTGAATTAGATGAAGAATCTATAGAAAAAACGGCTTTCACAGTTGAAAACGGACACTATGAATTTTTACGAATGCCTTTCGGATTGAAAAATGCACCTGCGACTTTCCAAAGATTAATGAATAATGTTTTAAAAGATTTTATTGGAAAAAATTGTTATATTTATATGGACGACGTGATAATTTTTTCAGACAGTATTGAAAAACATTTAGCTGACATACACAATATCTTAGAGGCTTTCAGAAAAGATAATTTGAAGATACAACTAGACAAATGTCATTTTTTCAAAACAGAAATTGAATTCCTTGGTCATATCATTACTCCAACAGGAATAAAACCTAATCCGAACAAACTAGAAGCTGTAAGTAATTTTCCAATCCCAAAAACTCAGAAAGAAATAAAATCCTTCCTTGGTCTAGTTGGATATTATAGAAAGTTCATTCCAAATTTTGCTAAAATTACGAAACCTTTAACCATATGTTTGAAAAAAAATGCTAAGATTAATATTGATGATCCTAAATACGTTGAAGCATTTGAAATTTGTAAACGAAGCTTATTGAATTTTCCCATATTGAGATATCCGAATTTCGACGAGAAATTCAACTTAACTACAGACGCCTCCGGATTCGCGATAGGATCCATTTTATCTCAAGGTAAAGATGATTTACCCATCTGCTACGCCAGCAGAACTTTGAATTCTAGCGAAATACGATATAGCACAATCGAAAAAGAATTATTAGCGATCGTTTGGTCATGCCAGCATTTCCGGCCTTATTTGTACGGGAGAAAATTCACAATTTATACGGATCATAAGCCTTTAGTTTGGCTATTTTCACTTAAAGAACCGAATTCGCGTCTGATGCGTTGGCGTATTAAATTGGAAGAATTTGATTACGAAATAAAATATAAAAAAGGATCGTCGAATAATGCGGACGCATTAAGTAGAATAATTTTGGACAATGATAGGAAATTTGAAGATTTTTTGAAGCAACAAGAATCTGGAAATTTGGAAGATACTAATAATATTGAAATATTAAGAGATGACTTATTCAACGCACCCGAATATTTTGCATTAGCGCATTGTGTATCAGAAGATTTTTACATGAATAAAGGCATAGCTCGAGATTTTAAAATGAAATTTGGAAATGTAAATGAATTGAAATCGCAAAATAAAAAAATTGAAGAAGTAGCATTTCTGAGACAAAATAACCGAAATATTTATTATCTTATTACTAAAAAACTCTATTATGATAAACCAACTTATGAAAATGTTTTTAATTCTCTTTTATACTTGAAAAAATTAATGAAGTTAAATAATGAAACTCATTTAGCTATACCACGAATTGCGTGTGGTCTAGATGAATTGAAATGGAATAAAATATACGATATGATTCAATACATTTTTGATGATTTAAATGTGAAAATAGTTATATAATTATGTAATACACCCCCTGTATTCTGATATATCCCATACATTGTATTCTCATTAGCTTCTGAATATGACCATGTTGACTTTAGCTGACTAAGCACACGTGTCTCTTATCTCATTGTTGAATGCATCGTAATACCGAAGGTATAAATTAATGCGATATGAAAATATCTCTCAAGAATAATTTGTCAGTCAAGAATAATTTGTCAGTAAAGAATAATCAGTCATTCAAGAATAATCTGTCTCTTAAGTATAATTGTATCATTGCTGTATCATCTCATTGTTCCTAAATAAAACTGTTTTTAAAAACGGTGTCTTCAACCCAAAATACATAATTGGCGACGAGGTCTGGGATTGTGCCGGTCTTCTTAAAAGTGATCCAGAACCAATTGGCGACTTCAGAAGGCTGCAGTTTCAACTGCTAAGGTGCAACCGAACGTGAGGAAGAAGACGACGGAGAGTCCGATCGACAGGTTAGCAACTGCGACGACATCCACCAGAGAACAAAGGTGAGTGAGCAATTATCCTGACAATTTTCCTGACATTATTCTTCCCAGTTTTTAATTGACCTGGCCCAAAGTCAATCACTCTTTTCCCCAAGTTTTGTGTGTAAAACTTGTACAGTTTTTTAAAGTTTTCTGATATAAAAACTAAGTATTTTATTCAAATATTATTGTATAATTGATAATTAATCTAAATATTTCAAAATAGGTGAAATAGATTCAGAAATATCAATCGCATTAAACGAATTGATAAATTCCATATCTGAATTAAATAGAAGACTCAATTATGGCAGATTTAACTTTTCCTAAAGAATTTGGAAATCTCCTACCGAAATTTGACGGAGATAGAACAAAATTAAATTCATTTTTAGCTGCATGTGACGATTATATCTTACAATTTCAGAATGCTGAAGCAATCGTCAAAACTTATTGTCTTAATCTCATAAAGAGTAAATTTATTGGGAATGCGGAAGCAGAATTCCACACTTCCAATGTTCCAAATACATGGATCAGTATAAGAAATTTCCTCATAAATAAATTTGGTGATCATGCAAACCTAGATGTATTGAAAAATCAATTGCAATTCTTAAGAAAAAATCCCAAAGATGATATTTTAAATTTCATTGAAGAAATAAAAGCTCTGAAAATCAGAATTAATTATAGAATAGACGCAGATGTAATGAATGCGCAGATGAAAATCCTACATAAAGATTTGACTAACGACTTAGCGAAAAATGTATTAATAAGTAACAGTCCCTTTGAATTACAGACAACTCTAATTACTACACCCGATTTAACTTTCGATCAAGCTATACAAATTGTTGAGAATTATGTTTCTCAAAAATCGCAAATAGAAATGATGCGGTCGTGGAGAAATCCGCCCACGAATAATTATAATATTAATAAATCGAAAACTAATTCCACATTTAGAAATCCAAATAATGTTTCCCAGTATCAAAATAATCATTTCAGAACACCTCACTATTCCTATAATCCAAGACCAAATTTTAATCAACAATTCCCCTCACAACCAATCCAATTTAAACAAAGAAATGTTAACCCTCATTTTCCTACTGCAAGACAAGTGTTTTTTAGTCCCACAAATAAATCAAATACAACCAATGTTTTTAAACCAAATCCCAATCAAAGAATTACTACCCCTCCTGAAAAAATGTCTATCCAAACTAGAAATTATCCTCAGAAAAGAACCAATTATTCGACTCAATATAATCCAAATCCCCAAAGAAATTTTTATAATTATCGAAATATGAATTATCAAAATAATCCAAACAATGACTTTATTGTTGAGGAACTTACGAATGTTAATTCAAATGAAACAAGTCGAAATTTTCCAAAAGCAGGCCCAAGCAACGAATTGACCTGAATCATGCCTTAGATAATAAAAATCAGTTACCTTATATCCAATTTCGAAACCCTTATTGTAAATTATTAATAGACAGTGGTTGTTCAGTTTGCTTAATCGATCCTAAATTTGCTTATAATAATTTCTATGATAATATTTTTCAAGAAGAAACAACGTTAACTGCATGCATGAAGCAGGATACTTCAAATGAAAAAGTATTACTTCCTTTCTTTTATTTTTATTTGAATGATAGTCACCCTTTTGTACTTTATAAATTTCATAATAATTACGATGGCATTATAGGAGCCGATTTTCTTAATAAATACGGTTTGACATTCGATTTTAAAAACCAAGTATTGATGAATAAATATTGTAGAATTCCATTCAAATATGGAAAACCTTCGATTGAAAATAATTGTTTAATTCAGAAAGTATCACAACTTGAACGGGAAAAACATGAGCTTTTCAAAAACTTTGCAAATAATTTGCAGGAAATTGATAAAATCGATAAAGCAAATGAAGATTTGAAAACTGAAAATGAACAATTGAAATCTAAACTTTTCATGATCGAGATATCTAATAAAGAACTTGAAAAAATGATTGAATTGAACTCTAAAGCAAGTTATGAAATGGAAAAAGAAATTTCAAATTTGAGAAAATCAATAAACGTAATGAATAAGGAAAAACAAAGTCTACAAAAATCTTACGCTAGATTGAATAAAGTAGATAGGAAATATAAGCAGCTTAAATCAGAATTCGATGAGTTGAATTTCAACATAAATAAAATTAGAGCGGAAAATGACGCTTTACTGGAAAATAATGAACAAATAAGTTCAAAATATGAACGTGTTATTGAAGAAAATAATAACCTTATATCCAAACTAGGAGAATTTAAAAATGAAATTAAGTATAACAAAGGCTTGATGAATAATGCCAATGCATTGCGTAGAATTAGATTAGAATCAACCAATGATTTTTTATGTAATGAAACCAATGATAATAATATTGAGTTTAATGGTATTAAGACTGAAAAAGTTTCATCAGTCAATGGAGAAAATAATTTTAATAATAATTTTTATGGTTTCAATGAATATTCAATAGATAATCGTGATAAAGACGAATCTGAAGAATTTAATCAAAGTACTAATTTTCTAGTTGATCCAAGTGACGAAATTAATTATAGATATTTTACTAAGGACGAATCTGGATTCATAATAATTCATATCATATCCCAAGGTTACGCTCAGTCTGATAAGCCAGATGCACCTAGAAGTCGGATCGCAGAAAAAGTGCAATTCATCAAATTCCTTTCACACTGTAAAAATAACCTGCCTCATTTGTACGGGAGGTTACTCAGGAATTATACGCAAAACGATTTTCATAAATTCTATCACCGACCGAATTATAAAGCGATTTTCTACATTTTATACTATAGAGATCAACTTCTGGTTATAGAAGTATTTTTCAACTTTATTTAACATACATTAAATTTAGCTTCACTATATCATGAATGATACAAAATGAAAGCATTATAATATTATGTAATTATGTACTGACGAACCATTCAGCTTTTAACTATATTTATTTTATTCTTCCCAGTTTCGGGATCAGTTTTCCTGAAATTTAATTCGATATGAATTTCCTCATAATTTTACAAGTATCAAGAAAAATTCAATTACAATTTTAACCCTTATGATTTTTTTAGTTTATCACACAGCTCTTATTTAATTGCTAAGATGATGACATCTTATTGTTATTTTATCCTTAAATACTTGAATTTCTAAAACTTTCTTGATGTGAAAAAGTATAGGCACCGCGCCGAGGATTACTACAAATATCAAATTACATTTTCAAATCATTGTGCCAAATTTGACATTGCCTAGCCAAATTATCAAATGATGAAATTGATTACGAGTTTAGCATATTCGAAAATAACGAGATGAACCTCATAGAGGATGATCTTATATCAATTATAAATAATGTAACAAATGTTTTCAAGAACTAGATGAATGCCTAGAATTACTAGATCCAAGTAATAATAGAAAATATAATGAAATTGATGATATTGTGTGTGATGAATTTAATAAAGATTTTTTGAATAATTAAAAAAAATAGATATTCAGGTAGATTGGACGAAAAACGTTCCGAAGAAATAAGGATTTTCCTTCCTTTTAAATACAAACCCTATTCACATTGAAAACCCTGTTGTCAAAAAGTTAGATCTAGATAACGAAAATATTAATGCTCGCGAAATAGATACACATAGAATTCAAGACATGCAAAATAGACACATTTATCATAAAATTATAACTCCCTTGAAAAATAATATACTCCCTATTTTACTTGAAAAAGCTTATATTACGAAAAATAATATTCAATTCATTTATCATATTGATTTGGAACAAGTAGAGGATCTTATTTTGAAATATCAGAAAGAAATTGATAATTTGAAAAATGAACAATTATTGGGATTTACACAAACGCCGCATTATGAATATTTACAACATTCGAATACGATTAATATTAAAACTTCAGAAGAACTTGTAAATGGAAAAATAAGAGTTAAAAAAGGACTTATTAATATTGGAGGTAAAATTTCGAAGATTCTATTCGGAACATTAGATTCAGATGATGAAGAACTTTATAAAAATTATTTTGAAAGTATAGCAAGAAACGAGGACACACTTATGAGAAATCAAAAGCAGATTGCTACAGTAATTAATGATTTGAAAAATAAGTATATTGATAAATTTCGACAATTCGCAGATAATTTTAAATTATTACAAACAATACCGCAATTGAGACATATTGAACACATGCATCTTCTTACATTTGAAATTAAGGATATTAAAAGTATATTAGATGAAATTCAAACAGCAGTGAGCTTTGCCAGACTTCATATCCTACATGAATCTGTTTTACCATATACAAAATTCGCAGAACTAATTAAAAATGACACAATCATTCCAATGCACCATTTAAAGGATTATTATCAATTATGTCATACAAAAGTTATGTTTAAAGAGAAAGTTCTATTATTTCTTATATCAATTCCTACCGTTTATGAAGAAAATTTTAATCTATACAAGTTTTACTATATCCCTCAGAAAAACTTTACCCTTCCTTATACCAATCCTTATATGCTCACTCAAAAAGAAGAATTAAAATGGTCAACCGATGAATGTCACGCTGTCGAAGAAGACTACCTTTGTGATCAAGACTCCCTCACAAAACCTCCTGAATGTATGAAGACGGTATTGAAGACACACTTAGAAAATTGTCCCAGAAAAGAAATTATACCCATAGCAAATTTGAAAACTTTAGAAGATGGAAGCATCCTTTCGATTAATAATATAGAAATTCAAGAAAAATGTCCTCAGCAAACTAAATACTACTTTACTTCACCGATGGCTATAATCCAATCGAAATGCATCATAAGTAATTTCCAAAAAGAAATATTTCCAATTTCTATCAAGAATGAAGAAAAATACATTATTTTACCCAAGACGGCGATAATCCCACAAAATCAATCCCAAGAAGAGGAGAAAGAAGAATTTCGAGAAGAAGATATCCCAGATGTTAACTTAGAGGACATACGAAGATGGAAACCCCATCCAGCATCAACTTTTATGATTATTATAGGAATATTTATGTTTTTGTCTATTTTATACTTGTTATTTAAATATTTTAAAATACGTAAAGCTACACCTTATCAAGGTGATACCTTTATCCAAAGGGGGGAGGAATTATGTAATACACCCCCTGTATTCTGATATATCCCATACATTGTATTCTCATTAGCTTCTGAATATGACCATGTTGACTTTAGCTGACTAAGCACACGTGTCTCTTATCTCATTGTTGAATGCATCGTAATACCGAAGGTATAAATTAATGCGATATGAAAATATCTCTCAAGAATAATTTGTCAGTCAAGAATAATTTGTCAGTAAAGAATAATCAGTCATTCAAGAATAATCTGTCTCTTAAGTATAATTGTATCATTGCTGTATCATCTCATTGTTCCTAAATAAAACTGTTTTTAAAAACGGTGTCTTCAACCCAAAATACATAATTATATATCACCCCGATGATGAAATCGGAAATAATAATTTGATAGATAATTCAAACGGTTTAAATAATAATTATGAAGATGATAATGTTGAATATAATAATATTAACTTACTAGACGTAAGAAATGATATTCATGATGATATTGATTATGAATCGAGTTTATTTGAAAATGAAGAGATAAATCCTATCGAAGATGATCTTATATCAATTATAAATAATGTAACAAATGAAGAACTAGATGAATGCCTAGAATTATTAGATCCAAGTGATAATGGAAATTATGATATTATTGATGATGAAGATAATGAAGATTTACCAAATATTATGAAAAATGAAGATTCAAATAAAAAATCAGGAAATATAATTATTCACAGTGATGTTACAGTACATAGTAATATAGAAAATCCTATTTTAGAGATCCCTTATACAGAGAGAAGTCTTAATTCTTCCCAATCACAAATTATTTTTAAACAAGGATCCACCTATAATGTAGCAAAAATCAAATTATTTAATGACAAATTGAGATTCCGAGTAGTGATTAATTCTGTAGAAAAAGATTTATACAATTTCTTACATGAATATGTTCGACCCAAGCATCCCTATACTATTTATTTTATGTCCCCAGAATTAGAACAACCCCTTATTCGAATTTTGCAAAACAAATTTGATTATAAGACTCTTGACTTGAAAATTTCCCGAATTCTTTTAGAAGACGTTGAAGATAAAGACGAACAACTTCTTAGAATCCAACAGTATCATGAAACTAAAACTTTACATCGTGGCTTACGAGAAAATTTAATTAGTCTCAAAAAGAAATATTATTGGCCTAACATGAACAAAGATGTTCAAAGTTATATTAATGCATGTGAAATTTGTCAGAAAAGTAAATATGAAAGAACACCTATTGAATTACAATTTAAGCCTAATCCTATTGGTTCGAAACCATTTACTCACATCTATTGTGATACAATTCGTTTTAATCAAAATTATTGTCTTAGCATTGTAGACTCATTTTCGAGACTAGGACAATGTTACCCACTCTTACAGAAAACAGGTACAGAGATTATTGACAAATTATTAATTTACTTCAGTCATTATGGTGTCCCAATCAAAATAACATGCGACAATGGATTAGAATTCAAAAACAGTGTCGTACAAGATTTCTGTAAAACTCATAAAATAGAAATTCATTATATAACTAATTATAATCCGAATTCAAATGCATTAGTAGAACGTTTTCATTCGACATTAATCGAGCAATTAAGAACCATTGGAACAACTAACACATTTCAAAATAGAATTTCCCAGGCCCTATTGAGCTATAATAACTCAAATCACTCGAGTCTAGATATGACTCCAATGCAAATAATCAAAGCAGATTTAAACTATTCTCTTCCAATTGAAATAAGTCATAATGAAAAAGTGGAAAATTATATTCAAAATTATCAAGAAAACTTGAATGAAATATCAAAACACTTAGAGTCAAGGAATCTGAAAAATGTAAACCGTTTAGAAAAAATTAATGAGAAACGTAAAGCTGAGAAAGATCATCCCTTAAATAAAAACCCAACTTATATTAAAACCCCCATTACAAGAAAACTCGATCCTGTTTATAAAAAGATAGATGCTCGCGAAATTGATAGTCATAAAATACTAGATTCCAAAAATAAACACGTCTATCATAAAAGAATTTTAAAACAAAGAAAGAAATAATATCATTTTGTTTCAGATTCAAGATGAAATACTTCATTTTCCTTCTTATTATACTCAAGATAATTATAATAACTTGTATTAAAATTACTCCCTTGGAAAACAATATACTCCCTATTTTACTCGGAAAAGCTTATATAACAAAGAAGAATATACAACTGATTTATCATATTGATTTGGAACAAGTAGAGGATCTTATTTTGAAATATCAGAAAGAAATTGATAAATTGAAAAATAAACAATTATTGGGATTTACACAAACGCCGCATTATGAATATTTACAACATTCGAATACGATTAATATTAAAACTTTAGAAGAACTTGTAAATGGAAAAATAAGAGTTAAAAGAGGACTTATTAATATTGGAGGTAAAATTTCGAAGATTCTATTTGGAACATTAGATTCAGATGATGAAGAACTTTATAAAAATTATTTTGAAAGTATAGCAAGAAACGAGGACACTCTTATGAGAAATCAAAAGCAGATTGCTACAGTAATTAATGATTTGAAAAATAAGTATATTGATAAATTTCGACAATTCACAGATAATTTTAAATTACTACAAACAATACCGCAATTGAGACATATTGAACACATGCATCTTCTTACATTTGAAATTAAGGATATTAAAAGTATATTAGATGAAATTCAAACAGCAGTGAGCTTTGCCAGACTTCATATCCTACATGAATCTATTTTACCATATACAAAATTCGCAGAACTAATTAAAAATGACACAATTATTCCAATGCACCATTTAAAGGATTATTATCAATTATGTCATACAAAAGTTATGTTTAAAGAGAAGGTTCTATTATTTCTTATATCAATTCCTACCGTTTACGAAGAAAATTTTAATCTATACAAGTTTTACTATATCCCTCAGAAAAACTTTACCCTTCCTTATACCAATCCTTATATGCTCACTCAAAAAGAAGAATTGAAATGGTCAACCGATGAATGTCATGCTGTCGAAGAAGACTACCTTTGTGATCAAGACTCCCTTACAAAACCTCCTGAATGTATGAAGACGGTATTGAAGACACACATAGAAAATTGTCCCAGAAAAGAAATTATACCTATATCAAATTTGAAAACTTTAGAAGATGGAAGCATCCTTTCGATTAATAATATAGAAATTCAAGAAAAATGTCCTCAGCAAACTAAATACTACTTTACTTCACCGATGGCTATAATCCAATCGAAATGCATCATAAGCAATTTCCAATAAGAAATATTTCCAATTTCTATCAAGAATGAAGAAAAATACATTATTCTACCCAAGACGGCGATAATCCCACAAAATCAATCCCAAGAAGAGGAGAAAGAAGAATTTCGAGAAGAAGATATCCCAGATGTTAACTTAGAAGACATACGAAGATGGAAACCCCATCCAGCATCAACTTTTATGATTATTATAGGAATATTTATGTTTTTGTCTATTTTATACTTGTTATTTAAATATTTTAAAATACGTAAAGCTACACCTAATCAAGGTGATACCTTTATCCAAAGGGGGGAGGAATTATGTAATACACCCCCTGTATTCTGATATATTCCATACATTGTATTCTCATTAGCTTCTGAATATGACCATGTTGACTTTAGCTGACTAAGCACACGTGTCTCTTATCTCATTGTTGAATGCATCGTAATACCGAAGGTATAAATTAATGCGATATGAAAATATCTCTAAAGAATAATTTGTCAGTCAAGAATAATTTGTCAGTAAAGAATAATCAGTCATTCAAGAATAATCTGTCTCTTAAGTATAATTGTATCATTGCTGTATCATCTCATTGTTCCTAAATAAAACTGTTTTTAAAAACGGTGTCTTCAACCCAAAATACATAATTATATATATATATATATATATATATATATATATATATATATATTCTTATGAAACAGAGAGCTAAAATAATACAAAAAATGTTGAAAAAAAAGTACCGAATATTGAAACTGCTCATGCTCAACATGGGTCCATTTCACAGAATAAAAGGACAAAATTATCAGGAATTATATTTCGTTTGGTAAAAAATGAGCCTCACTTTTGCTTGCAGATTTCATGAAATAAAGAAAAGCAACATAACTAGGGGATAAAAGAGAAAATGTATGTCAAAGATGTCAAGATGTCAAGATACTTCTGAAAAAAAAACATATTCCCAATTTAGAAGGAAAACGGTTTTAACCTAAACAGTCCTATTGAAGAAACAATCTTGAACAAAATTTCCTAATTTGAGTTGGCGATTTCGATCTCTTTGCAGCATTTATTGCAATTAGTTTTTGGAATTGAGGATGTATTTAGTGTTATAACGCCCAAAAAAATCAAAGTTCAACTATTTTAAAAACAACAAAAAAAACAGAAGGAAACGCTAGGAACACCTCGGTTTGCTTACAGTGGAGATGGGGTGAGTTCAGTTTGATGGGATAGGGCGCCAACGTATTTATTTCCCTAGCGATCCAACGCAAAAAAAAATAATAATAATAGCTCGAAGGTAAGCGAATTACTCGATTACTCAAATCATAAATTTACAAAAAAAAATAATAAATACTGCTTCAGCCAAATACGTAAACTCCGAAACAGATGAGATAGAACGTAAATGACGATTAAAGAAAAGGTAAGTAAACCAAGTCCAATATCTTATGAAAGGTGTTATTTTAAAAATAATGGAAATAATAAAGCAATGTTCCGATGTAAGATTCTATTATCTATTCCCTACAATAATTCTTTTTCCTGAATGATTGTGAGCCTTATGTACAAATACCTTTTCCCTATGCTTGATCAAGCGTAGTTCCCAAAATACTTTCAAACAAATTATGATAAGCACTATATAATAATCAGGTATTAGTTCTATCAGAACTTCACTTCAGTTCATATATTAATTATAGATGGAAAATGATGTATTATGATATTTAGTTACTTATATGAATACACACTGTTAAATGTACTTGCTATGTGAAAATACTCAAAGTTGGAATAAAAATATATATATATTAAGATATTGTCTTTTCAAATTTACTCTGACGGTGAAACAATCTATGTATTACTAAATTTAAAACAAAAATTTCCTGAATGAATGTGAGAACAAACTTCTAAACTTATTATTTCAAAAAAGAAATGACCGTGATTGATTGATTTTATCAATTTAATATGATAAGGACATGAACTCCGATGTCACATGAACAATATGACCACTTTTCACAAATGGCTTCCTTGACGTCAATGTCAGAAAACTTTCTGTACATACCAGGAATTTCCAATCGAATGATGAAATCACCAACTCGAAACGATGAAATTACCAACTCGAAACGATGAAATCACCAATTCGAAGATCCCAAGCAATCCACAATGTCGAAAATCTTCCTCAAGTTGTTTTCCTCTTTTTTCCTCCAGTTTGGAAATACGTTATTTCCGATGTTCCGTTCAAAACGGGACGATCCAAAATCCTCAGAAACTTCTATATTCGCCGATGAGAACCAGAAGATAGAAATATACGTAGACAAGAAGAGGAAAAATAAAAAGGCCCTAAAATACAAATTAAACGGAACAATTAGGGTCTAGTTTATGTGAACAAAAAACGAACTCACTCAAGTTGTTAGATGGCCTTTCAAATTGAATGCTCCTCGTCGTAGCAGAAGAACGTGTTTAATCCCCTCGAGGGTAATATTGCTATTCCAACAATCAAACCAGCAATATTGAAACAATAGACGATGTAACTTATCCCAAAACTTGGATTTTCACAAGAAAATTCAGTAACAACCTCTATTTACACGCAAGCTATTCGAAGAAACAAACGATCTTTTTAAGAAACGCCGTGAATGAATATTTCAGAACAGGTCCGAACACATGTTGGATGTCTGATAAAAATTTAATCAAGCAAATGAAAACATTGAGGAAAACATGGTATATAGGCAACTCATAAAACACAGTGAAAATTTTGAAGTTGCGAATATTCAAGGGGAAATTTGACACGTTATAAATTCTCCCCTTCGTCAAGAAATTTTCCCAAAATTTCACAACAAACATAGGAAATAGACAATAAAACACCAAATAAATCTCAGAATTGACTACTTTAGTCGTCTTTATCGGTTGGGTCAGACTTAAGGTCCTTTACATGCCAAACTCCCTTATCATTGCCAGCTTTGTCTTTCAATCGGTAAGTCCACGGTGACAACCTTTTATCAATTAAAAATGGTCCCATCCACTTCGGGGCTAATTTCTTCGTGAAATGCTTACTAGCATCAGAAAGTACGAAATTTCTTCTATAAACGGGTTGGTGAACAATGAACTCCTCATTCCTTCTTCTCAAATTATAATAATGGGCATTCCTCTCAGCTGCTGATTTCAGTCGACCCCTCAGCTCATTAAAGATCTTCTGAAATCCTTTGGACCTCGTTTCTTCGGACGAATTAACAGCAGAATCCCCTTGCAGAGCAATATTATAATCGTCTCCAGACAACATCATCGTTCTACCAAAGTTTACAAAATAAGGTGTGTATTTCGTGGTCTCGTTCCTTGAAGTCCTCATAGCACAGGTGAGTTCAGCCAAATTCTCGTCCCATCTCTGATGATTATCAGATGCATATGCTGAAAGAAGAAACTTCAGAGTTCTATTATATCTTTCAGTAGGGTTTGCTTGAGGATGGAAATTTGCATTGAACTTAGCACGAATCTTATATTTTTCTAATAATCTCGGATACTCCTTCTTGTATTGGGGACCATTATCAGAAATTATGAGTCGTGGAACACCAAAAATTAAAAATACACCTTCCTCTAATGCTCTACATATCGCAGCAGACGTAGCCTTTCTCATGGGAAAAGTTAAGCAGAATTTACTGAAGTAATCAGTGACAACAAATATATAAGAATTTCCTCTTTTAGACCTAGGAAGAGGACCTATCAGATCCGAACAAACAACCTCCCAAGGCTTTGATGATTCGGGATGATGGGATGCCATTAAACCAGCAGGCTTTTTCGAATCCACCTTATATCTCAAACAAATCTGACAATTTCTGATATATCGGGCCACGTCCGAACGAGATTTTGGCCAGAAATATCTTTCGCACAACCGAGAATGAGTCTTAAACACTCCCATATGACCCGAAGTGCAAGAATCATGCATGTCCTGGATAACCCTCACTCGCAGTTGCTTGGGTACAACCAACTTCCACGGATTTCCACTTAAATCGTTTCCAGGTGATCCCAAATGTTTATATAGAAAATTATTATGAACTCTCCAGGCGGGAAATTTTTCTGGACGGTTCTTAACGTTACCCAACATTCTCAAATACCATGGGTCAATTATGTCTCCAAAATCATCGGAGGTTACCATATCTAATTTAGGTACAGAGCGTGACAAAAGATCGGGGACATGATGTTCAGATCCCCTACGATGCGTGACACTAAATTCAAACTGTTGCAGTCGTACAATCCACCTCGCAAGACGACCAGACACAGCTTTAATGTTCTGAAGCCAAACCAAGCAGTAATGATCGGTGATCACCTCGACTTTTATACCTTCAATATACGGACGCAGCTTTTCCAGAGCCCACAGAACTGCCAAACATTCCCTCTCTGTTGTCGAGAAATTCTGTTCCTGTCTCGTTAGAGAACGACTGATGTAGCATATCACCTTCTCACCTCCTTCCGGATCAGGTTGGCTCAATACAGCACCCAATCCATATCCAGATGCGTCGGTTTGGACTTGAAAAGGCAAATCGTAGTTGGGGCAGCTCATAATAGGGGCGGACACAAGTTTTTCCTTCAACAAGTTGAACGATTTCTCGCATTCTGCTGTCCACTGAAATTTGCTACTTCTCTTCAATAAGTTTGTTAAAGGAGAAATGAGGTCAGAAAAATTAGGTATGAATCTCCGATACCACGAAAAGGTTCCAACCAAGCTACGTACATCTTTTACATTACGAGGGATCGCAATCTCCACCATTGCTTTTACCTTCTCTGGATCAACTTGAAGACCATGACTATTCACCACATATCCCAAATACTTCATTTCACTCCTGCAAAACTTACACTTATTTCTAGAAACTGTGAGTCCTGCCTCATGCAGTCTACGGAATACTTCTTCGAATATATTAAGATGTTTTTCGAAGTCTTCTGTGACAATGATGACATCATCAAGATAAAATAAAACGAACGGTTCAAGGTCGCTCCCAAGCACAACATCCATCAGTCTTTGCCAAGTTGCTGGGCTATTACTTAATCCAAACGGCATCCTTCGAAATTGAAAAAGTCCCCTATTCGGAACTGTGAACGCAGTGTACTGGCGGGATTCTTCTTTAACTGGAACTTGCCAGAATGCACTCTTTATATCCAAAGAACTAATGTACTTCGCATTTCGCAATTTATCTAAGGTATTAGATATATAGGGTAGGGGATAACTATCCTTTTTCGTAACCGCATTTACCTTCCGATAGTCCACGCAGAATCTGTATGTGCCATCCTTCTTTTTAACCATAATAATTGGGGAGGACCAAGGGCTGGAACTTTTTTCTACAATTCCTTGCTGCAACATATCATTTAACTGCTCGTCAATATGTTTTTGAAGTACAGGAGATACTGGGTAGTATCTCTGTTTGATAGGTGGTCCATCTACCAAAATTTCGTGTTCGACTACATTGGTACAACCGATAGCATCGTCTCCCATCACATCAGAACTTCTTTCGACCAATTCGTCCAACTTCCTCTTCTGATCCTCATCCAAGTGGGTATCTACAGTTGCAACATCAACTGTGTCAGCTGAGAAGAACCACTCATTATCTCGCAAATTGGGAACTATACCTAAGGCCCTCCAAAAGTCCGCTCCGAGCAGTATCATCCGAGGTAACTCCAACATTATCAAAACCTCCATCAACACTACTTTATCCTTAACCTTCATCGGTAACCTGCAGCTACCAATGCTTGAGCAAACCTGTCCATTAGCCACAGTACATGTAACCCCTTTTCGCGAATCCAGAGTTACCCCCAATTTTTGAAGAATCGACCAACATTCTCTGTTAATGATTGTTCGGGATGCACCGGAATCAAGAAGACCAAGAAATTCTTTTCCATAAATTGACAACCGTAGATATGGTCTCTCGTCTCCATGTACGCTGTCTAGTACATAATTCAGTATGGGACGAAGTTTATCAATAGGACCCTCAGGTAGAGAAGTCGTTGAAAGTGGTCCCGCAATCAACGACTGGATCCGTTTCCCGACAAGTTGCATTTGGGGCAGGTTCTGATGGTATATCCTACCTGATTGCATTTGTAGCAACGCATAGTTTTCGGTGCAGCACATCCTACCGCTCTATGTCCTAATTTACCACAGTTATAGCAGTTTACCGGTTTTTCGCATTTAGACCCAGATGAAGGCTGAGGTCCTACAAGTTGCATTTCTTCAATACCTTCTTCGATGCTTGCATATGCTAAATCAGGCTCGAGGCAAAATTGGGACCTTCTGGCTGGCGGAGCGAAAGATTCGACATACTCACGCCGTTCCTCCAATTGACGACATAACCTTTTCAGTTCCACATAAGAACTCACACTCACCAAAGCTAATTGGGTCTGGAAAAAGGGAAGAATATTCCTCAAAACAGTCCTAATTTGTTGTTGTTCTGTTGGAGGTGATCGTAAACGATTAAAGAATGATTTCATAGTAGCCAAATATATGCCAATAGGTTCGTCCTTACCCTGAGTACGTTTTCGAATTTCTTCTAAGAGCTTTTCATCGTAGTTGAAGGGTTCAAACTCGGCTCTCAAGTTCTCAACAAAAGAATCCCAGTCCACTATCGTGTCCTTGATAGCTCTAAACCAGATTAACGCTCTACCACTCAATAAATCCACAGCCGACCTCAGTACCTCAGATTTGGTCACTCCTCTAGCCTCACACAACTCCTCAACTCGCTGTAAGAATGCATGGACAGACATTCCTTGTTTTTCGCCTGAAAATTGTAAGCCCCATTTGTATACTGGAATTGCTTTTACTTGTCCAAAAGTTGTTTCCACAACCCGTGTTGCCGGTACACGTGGAGTCGAAGTTGCCAAATTCTGTTCATCAGCTCCCTCTGAAGAATCATCATCTTCAGTGTCAGATCCTTCATTGTTGCGCGGTTTCATTGGTGAACCTGATGCAACATTTGTCTTCTCCTCAAGCCGATCCAGCAAACTGAGAACTTTTGCATAAATTTCCTTTCTATACGCATCCTCTTCAGATGACTTTGCAGTTAGATGATCCAATCTAATCAATGCGTATCTCAAACGTGTATCATTCACCACATAACGCTTACTCCCCACCGTCAAGGACTCCGAATCAACAATACTATCCTCTACCTTCGCGATGACCTCATTAATAGCTGCTTTATCTTCCTCAAAAGTGAACGGGTAATTAGGATAGGATATTGACGATCCTTCCTTTTCTAATTTCATCGCCCTAGACAGACTTTTGCGCATGCTGTCAACTGTTCCTGTTGGCAAACCTCTAATAGTCAACAAATATGTTAACTGTGCCTGATTTAATCTGTTAACAACTATTCTTCCTGACATCTTGAATACCAAATTTCCTCAAAAAATCAACAAAAACTAATTTTTCCAGCTAGTAATCAAGCTAAACAAGAAATGGCCAAGCAAGTATGCTTAAACACACTAGGCCCCACGTTGGGCGCCAAAATTTATAACGCCCAAAAAAATCAAAGTTCAACTATTTTAAAAACAACAAAAAAAACAGAAGGAAACGCTAGGAACACCTCGGTTTGCTTACAGTGGAGATGGGGTGAGTTCAGTTTGATGGGATAGGGCGCCAACGTATTTATTTCCCTAGCGATCCAACGCAAAAAAAAATAATAATAATAGCTCGAAGGTAAGCGAATTACTCGATTACTCAAATCATAAATTTACAAAAAAAAAATAATAAATACTGCTTCAGCCAAATACGTAAACTCCGAAACAGATGAGATAGAACGTAAATGACGATTAAAGAAAAGGTAAGTAAACCAAGTCCAATATCTTATGAAAGGTGTTATTTTAAAAATAATGGAAATAATAAAGCAATGTTCCGATGTAAGATTCTATTATCTATTCCCTACAATAATTCTTTTTCCTGAATGATTGTGAGCCTTATGTACAAATACCTTTTCCCTATGCTTGATCAAGCGTAGTTCCCAAAATACTTTCAAACAAATTATGATAAGCACTATATAATAATCAGGTATTAGTTCTATCAGAACTTCACTTCAGTTCATATATTAATTATAGATGGAAAATGATGTATTATGATATTTAGTTACTTATATGAATACACACTGTTAAATGTACTTGCTATGTGAAAATACTCAAAGTTGGAATAAAAATATATATATATTAAGATATTGTCTTTTCAAATTTACTCTGACGGTGAAACAATCTATGTATTACTAAATTTAAAACAAAAATTTCCTGAATGAATGTGAGAACAAACTTCTAAACTTATTATTTCAAAAAAGAAATGACCGCGATTGATTGATTTTATCAATTTAATATGATAAGGACATGAACTCCGATGTCACATGAACAATATGACCACTTTTCACAAATGGCTTCCTTGACGTCAATGTCAGAAAACTTTCTGTACATACCAGGAATTTCCAATCGAATGATGAAATCACCAACTCGAAACGATGAAATTACCAACTCGAAACGATGAAATCACCAATTCGAAGATCCCAAGCAATCCACAATGTCGAAAATCTTCCTCAAGTTGTTTTCCTCTTTTTTCCTCCAGTTTGGAAATACGTTATTTCCGATGTTCCGTTCAAAACGGGACGATCCAAAATCCTCAGAAACTTCTATATTCGCCGATGAGAACCAGAAGATAGAAATATACGTAGACAAGAAGAGGAAAAATAAAAAGGCCCTAAAATACAAATTAAACGGAACAATTAGGGTCTAGTTTATGTGAACAAAAAACGAACTCACTCAAGTTGTTAGATGGCCTTTCAAATTGAATGCTCCTCGTCGTAGCAGAAGAACGTGTTTAATCCCCTCGAGGGTAATATTGCTATTCCAACAATCAAACCAGCAATATTGAAACAATAGACGATGTAACTTATCCCAAAACTTGGATTTTCACAAGAAAATTCAGTAACAACCTCTATTTACACGCAAGCTATTCGAAGAAACAAACGATCTTTTTAAGAAACGCCGTGAATGAATATTTCAGAACAGGTCCGAACACATGTTGGATGTCTGATAAAAATTTAATCAAGCAAATGAAAACATTGAGGAAAACATGGTATATAGGCAACTCATAAAACACAGTGAAAATTTTGAAGTTGCGAATATTCAAGGGGAAATTTGACACGTTATAGTGTTTTGAACGATATCTGTTGTGACTTCGGATATTCTGTGGTCTTCATCTTCTTCATCTGCCTTTTCTGGCAGAACTGAGGCCTGGTGGTCCATTGTACATCGGCCAGGTTCGGTCCCTCCCACCATGGAAATATTAGGTGAAGGGTTTCCTAGGTGTTGACCTTAACTCATTAAGGTTGCTGCAGTTGAACAGAATTCTGTGGTCACTATATCCATAATTTTCTCTCACA
Organism: Hippodamia convergens; assembly: GCA_038502775.1. Classification (NCBI taxonomy): domain Eukaryota; kingdom Metazoa; phylum Arthropoda; class Insecta; order Coleoptera; family Coccinellidae; genus Hippodamia; species Hippodamia convergens. The sequence goes on along the minus strand of CM076607.1, from coordinate 71,102,229 downwards.
TTTGTTGTCCTTTTTTTGTAATTTTTATAAGGCACCACATAAGTGAAACTTCACTTTAAATTTTTTTGGTTCATTATTCGAATTTATTTACACAGCTTTTAGGCGTTTCTGGAGAACTGGACCTATTTGAAATCTGAAAATTGGGATTATGTTATTATCTGACATTATCTACCGAGCTAAAATATCATTTTTATTATTATATTTCAGTTATACAGGGTGTTATTTTGTTTTCGAATTGGATAAAGTAGGCAATCCTGAATACATTCGTACTAGTAGTCATAATAGTTTCCAGAATATCTAGAAAAAACTGAAGAAAAAACAAGAGATAAGAGTATTCGGTATCATATTTGTTATTTCTATCCTAAATATCTTGAGCACAAACCGTTTTCACATTTTTGAAGTCAAAGATTGTAGAAATATTGTACATTTGCTAAATTATGAAAAATTAGTCACAGGTGTCAAAAATTGGGATCAAAATTGACACATAACTTTCTTTTTTCACATTGGAACCCTATTCTTTTATGATTGCGTTGGAGTTTGCGAAGAACATCATGATAATGTTCTATCATGTTGATGCTCCTGAATTTAATAATTCTTGAGTTATTCAGGAATTTTGATTTTATGTCGTATGTAGCTTCAAACTCATTAAATCTATTCCATATCAACAATGATGAATGAATTCAGAAAAGAGGTGTGTCACTAGGGAGTAATTGAAATAATTTATTTTCTAAGACCAAGATCATTGTTGATATGAAACAGATTCTATGAATTTCACGCTACGTACGACATGAAATCAGGAAATCCTGAATACCTCAAGAATTATTAATTTTAGGAGCATTAACATATTAGAACATTATCTTAATTTTTCTTGGCACAATCCAACACAATCATAAAAAATAGGGTTTTAATTTGAAAAACGAAAGTTATGGGCCAATCTTGATCCCAATTTTTGACCCAACATTTGGAACATCCTGTGACGAGTTTTTCAAAATTCTATGAATGTACAATATTTCATCAGTCTTTCATTTAAAAAATGTGAAAACGGTGTGTGGTCAAGATATTCAGAATAGAAATAACAAATATGATACCGAATACTCTTATCTCTTTTTTTTTCGTCAGTTTTTTCTGTATATTTTGGAAATTATTATGACAAATAGAAAGTTTTGAATACGAATGTATTTACAATTGAATACTCTATCGAAATGGAAAACAAAAAAAATAGAATACAAATTTGTGAAATTTTTTTTTCATCCCCTGTATAACTGCTGCAAGAATGATCTAGCATATTGTCAAACAATATCATAATCCCCATTTTCAGATTAAAATAGGTCCAGAAACTCCTAATAGGCCGTCGCACTTGGTACATCTGAAAGTAACAGCTTAAATTTATGATAGCAGATGGTTTTTTTATGACACAGTCGATGCGACGTAACTGAAAAATTTAAAACTGGGTATCTACTTCTTTAGGCCACATCTCTCACAACACTTGACTGTAAAAATATTCGGTTGAATACCATTTATTGCCGGCTATACAAATATTGCCAAGTACTGTTCGAAAACTTTTTTTTTTCTAATTCAAATTCCTTCGTATTTCATAACTCTCTCGGAATGATGTATTTCAACTGCTTTGAAATTTTACCAATTGTTTTGAACTTTTTCCAACTGCTTTGAAATTTTGCCAACTGTTTTGAAATTATTCCAATTCCTTTGAAAATCTTCCGACTGCTTTGAAAATTTGCCAACTTCGTACAACATTTGGGCCCGTCTCTGGTGCAGATCCAGTGGCCTCATCCCATATCCATCCCAAATTTCTATTACTGCAAGCTTAGCTGTATACGTGAACGTGCTTTCTGTTAAAATATTCAAACAAACAAAAAAAAGAAGAGCACAATGAATATTGAAATGACAATTTCACCGCGAAGTTATATCACCATCTAGAGATATTCTGAAACGAAGTAAGGGATTCCCCGAGAATACGTTGCTTCTTCGATCGTACAAACGATTGGGATGTCGGTATGCATTGGTCACATTGGTGTGCTCTTAAATCTCGATTGATTATACAATTTTTACGCACATTTGCAAATTTTAGTAAATTTATAAATATCCTTGATATATATCAATCCTAATAAATATCGATATATATCAGGATAATTATCGGTCGAACCCTGAGTATATAAAAATGAATTGCTGTGCGTTAGGTGCTAAAACTTGAAAACGACTGGACCAATTTGGCTAATTTTGGTCTTGATTTGTTCGTGGAATTCCAGGGAAGGTTTAAAAGTTAAGATAATATGAAAATGCAAGGTATTTCATATGTTTTTTTCTTAGAAATGGAGGTGATCGATTATAATTGATTTTCGATGATCATCCATGTTTGACAATTAAACATCGAAGTATTAAAATTGATTCTGCATTATTTATAACATCGTAATATCTATTTCTCGATTTCGATAATTTGAAGACGACGCAGTTTGCACAAAACACCAATAATCAATTAATAATATATAAGTGATTAATTAATATCTCGATAAACATAGGGTATCATGTTCGGTTATCTATGTCAATATCGGCTTCGGTGATCATTTGTTAGAGTGACATCTGAAGCGTCTAAATGCAAAACCAGACATTTGATGTATGAGCCGTACCGAGCAAAACAAAAAAATGCCAAAATCTTAGTTTTTAATTGAAAAACTCCCAGTTTTGACCATTTGAATTACTACGAATAGAGACTTTCAATAATCCACTTATAAGAATAAGATTGCCAGCGAATTTCTCTATTGTAATCCTTCCTTAGCTCATTTTTTCGGAAAATGTCAAATGTCTGGTTTTGAATTTAAACGCTTCATTTCAAGTACGTCCTCTTTTTGCAGTTGATCTTTCATGATCGATACCACTCACCTCAAAGTGTGTGAGAACTTTTTTGTCAACTTTGTCAATTTCAATTTGCGATGCCGAGAATAAGAAGACCTGACATAAGAAACCGCGTCACGAGAGGGGCCTATGTATTGAGGGGGTTGACTGATTATTTGATTACAGGAACATAATTTCAGTTATTTAGGTATAGGACGTTAGGGAAATACAATTGGGATCTAGGCGTCTTCAACATTTTTCGTGTTTGAAGATAACATTAGATCAATAATAATAGCAATAATTTAAATAGCCGATTTGGGCAGATTGCGATAGATGCCCTGTCCCTGTAGCACATACGAAACAGTCGCTATGAAATAGAGCCCCACAACACAGAACTGATTGCAGCCAGAGATAGAGGGATAAAGACGGCAAAACAGCACTCGTTTTGAACTCTATTTAGTACGGGACAGAGGCCTCGATTATATGTGGGCAAGAAAAAAAGTTTTCATAAGAAGCAATCGTAATTGTCTTACATATAATGAAATGTATGTGTTCAGCTTGGATATTCGATAGAGAGGTTGCCAAGGCAGAAAGTTTTTCCTGTTACATTGTATTTCGCAGATCCTTTTTTACCAGCTTTTATTTTGTACAGGGTATTCCAAATTGCTTCATTTTGGCTGTTTTCGGTACTTGATAGGTAAAAACATTGAGAGGAGTCTTTTGCTCGATTCTCGTGAAAACACTAGTAGTAAAAACCGCTTCACCATATCTTCATTTGTTTCGAAGTTATAACAAAATTTTGATATTTTATCGCCATTATTTTTTTTTATTTTCCAAAATATTTGAAAACGATTAAAACTTTTCACACGCACTTTTTTAATGGGACTAAGACTTTTTTTTTGAATTTCTCATCTCTGATTTCTGTATGATATAAGATGAAAGAAATGCGATCGCTTTTAGAAGAAAAAACTTCTTTTTTCCCCCCCTCCCCAGTAGACGAGACAAAATAAATGAATATAGTGTATTATTTCCTGTGAAAATATCCTGTAAAAATTTCGAACGTTGTCACATATTTTCGTAAATAAAAATGTTATGGCACACTTTCGAAATCGATCAAATCTCAAAATTAGGTATATCCTAAAACAAATGAAGATATGTATCGCGAAACGGTTTCCATTTTCCAGGACTCCTTTCAAATTTTTTCCTATCTATACCAGAAAAACCAAAAAAAGTCAAAATCGAGCAATTTAGGATACCCTGTGCAGGTTAATCGCTGTTTTCATAGTCAAATATTCTTTCTGATTTAGCTCTTGTCACCCTCAGGTGATGGCGAAAAGAGTAAACTGATGTATGTAGGTATTCCTTGCACGATTTAGGGTTGTGTGAATTTCTGCAAATATACAGGGTGTTTCAGATTGAGGTTCCGTTAATTCGGGATCTTAATACTCAGATGATTTTATGATATTAAGTTCCTAAGAACTATGGATCTCTGACGCACTGTTTCTGGGATACAGGGTGTTGAAATTAAAAAAAAAATTGGTTTCATGAAATTATTTTCTACACCGTACAAGCAAAAAAAAATTTGCGTTTCGGCACGTTATGAGTACGCATTAAGACAATTTTTTTCCGATATGAAACTATGTTTAATTCTCACCAGTGGCGACCATACGGGTGAAAAAATTGATACGCCAATGATTTTTTTTTAATTTTTGATTATTTTCGTGATCACCACATAATTAAGAGTAAGAATGGTTTCTTGTGCTTTTTAACTGCGACGAATATTTTCTCAGAAAAAAAAATAAAATGCAAATTCAGCAAATTCACTCATCTTGGTAACCCCAATTTTCTCGAAAACGTCCGAATATTTTTTCATTCTGTGAATGGCGTTTTGAACAAGTCAATGTCAACTTGAGATGCGCATAAGAGTCTGCAAAATAGATGTCATTCGAAAGATAATTTCATTCTGTTTTATGTTAATTATCTTCCATTCATTTTTGTTTCTGTATTGTGGAACTATGCCTTTATTTGGAGACAGATATGATTTTGTGCCTTGAATTCGAGAAAGCTAGTTTTATAAACAATCTTCCTCATCAAATAAGATTAAATATGTGGATACAGCAAGATGGGGATCCATGTCACAATGCTGCCATTGTGGAGAGATATTGAGTTCAGAAATTCTAAAATAAATCGACCCTTATATTTTGACCAAAGTAACTTATAATGATATAGGGAAATGATATAACTTATGTATTGATCATAATGGCTAGATGAACTAGATATGAATTTGTTTCGTAAAATGAAGGAGTTTCGGTACCAAAATATTTTTCTTCATTAAATATTATATCTTATAACAATAAACATTTTTTTAATAACAAACGAAACATTTCGAATCATATGTTCTATATATCGGCCATTATGATCCATACTTAAGTTATATCATTCCTCTATTTCATTATAAGTTACTTTGGTCAGAAGATAAGGGTCTACTTGGGCACATGCTTTTCTTATCTTTATTTCCGAATGGTCCAAGTTAATAGAATCAGTTTTGTATACCATATTTTTGGGTGAACCCCTCAGAAAGTAATCCATGACCTTTAGGTCGGGTGATACCTGATGGGTCCATTGGTTCCTATCCATTTATTATCGAATTCTTGATCTGAATATCTCTTCACAAAGGCAGCGTTGTGACATATAGCCTCATATTTCATCTTATTTGAAGAGGCACATTGACTATAAAACTAGCCTCCTTGATTTTAAGGCACACAATCATATCTATGTCTCCAAATGATAATTGATAATTTGGTAGTAATATGAATAGTTGTAGATTTGAGTGCTCCGTATTATTTTGTTAATTGGGGACGGCCTATATTTCGAATATCAGTGAAAACTATAGAAGTGAAAATCCAAGAGTGAAATTCACATATTGGCGGAGTTGATGTCGAATAAGTACCATTTTTTTCGATTCTGCTTACGATTACTTGTGTGTAAAGTCATCATTCATTCCGGAATCTCCCGCTTATCACACAACATCTGTGGGTATCGCTAGAAAGAGTATAAAGCGTAACATACACGGCAGGATATCGAAAAGGGAGATGGCTTTAAATGAGTAATATTTTAAATGAGAAATATTGGAGATGAAGAGAAGATTGTTGAAGAACAATATTATAGTCTCTGGATTGGAAGTTGATAGTTCTAATTTAGCGCATTGCGTTATCTTTAAACTAAACCCCCTTTTAAATATCAATCTGCTTGAAATAGAAGTGAATAATATTTACAAATTGGGAAGAACTAAACCCATCATAAAAATCGAACTCATTTCCTTCCTGGCCTTCTCTAAAGTTATAAGCAATCGACACAAAAATAAAGGGATCACGTATTTACTCAAACGAAGATCTTTGTGAAGAGGGTCGTGGCGATTTCAGAATACTGCGCCAACAACTTAACTTGGCAAGAGCGAATAATCAAAGAGCATACATCAAGCAGAAGTTCCTTATTGTGAATGGGGAAAAATTCACTGTAGAACAGCTTAAAAATCAAACTGAAGCAGAACCACAGACTCATCTTGAAGAAAGTAGACCAAACATACCATCAGAGTTAATAAACAGCGCACCTAATAGTCCGGCTCCAATAGCCCGTATTGAACAGATATTAACTGAACACGAACATCTGTCAGTTGAACACGACTCAAAGATAAGCAAGGAGATTACAACCATCAATAAGGTGCTGGAAAGGACCAAGGACTAGGAGATAAAGAGCAGAACGAGATCGCAGTTTTCGGGGAGCGGAGGTGCCAAGAAAGAGCAAAAAACTGTGAACAGCGGAATCAGGACAAAAAAGGGAGGTAAGAGCAACCGAGGTAAAATTCTTTTTATTTCATCTATCTCAGTCTTCGATTGTGAATAAATGGATCAATTTTCGAGGGATTTCGAGGGAGAAACACATGTGACAGAAAATATAGATGACGTTGGGGATCTAATAATTATAACTTAGAATCAAGGTTCAAAATCATTCACAATAATATAAGAAGTATCGACAAGAATTCGGACGAGTTCAAATTAGTGTTAAGAACTTATACAGATCAATTTCATATGATTGGATATGACGTGGATCTTTATAAAATCGAAGGATACACATCCATGTATAATTATGGAACATTTAACAAAAATGACGGGGTTGTGGTATATATTCGAGACGACTTGATATCCAGCGGAAGGTTAATAACTATGGGAGAAATTAGTGCATTGGAAATAAACCTTGTATTCGAAAATAAGAATATTAAAATAACGGGAATTTATCGCACACCGAAAGGATGTCCAAAAATATTCAATAGACACTTAACTGAATACATTGAAACAACCAGTGCAAGTGCCAGTACGTGGGACTATCAAGTATTGGTGGGGGATATTAACATTGATCTTCTAACAAACAATGAAATAGTTGATGAATACATGAATGTTTTCAGTTTTTTCGGATATAAATCCTATGTGAATGATATAACTAGGCCTTCAAGTGGCAGTTGCCTAGACCATATTTATCTGAAATGTCGACAGTCTGTTGTAAATCAGAATAGGTCGTTCATTATTCGTACAGACATAACAGATCACTACTCAATTAGTTTATGCCTCAACCTGAAAGAAAAACCTCCCGGAGAGGTTATTCAATACAAAAAATATGTAGATTATCAGCAGTTAAGAAGTGATGTGAAGGGGATCAAATGGCAGGAAGTGATGAAAGATAAAGATGTGGACTCTATCGCAGAATTATTTATTGATATAATAAAACATTACACGCAGAAACATACATCAAATTTTTAACAGAGCTATAGGAAATCGGGAAAGAGCGGCTGGATTACACAGGGATTACTTAAAGCTATAAACAAAAAAAAAACTCATATAAGGAAATGATGAAATATCAGTTCAATATTGAATTAAAACAACAATATACAGAAATACTCTATAGAAGTTGATCAGGAACGCTAAAAAAGGCTACATGAACACCTTTGTCAAGAAATACACTTCAGCTACAAAATCCCTTTGGTCTTATGTTGATAACCTCTGCGGCAGATCCCAACCTGAAACAGAAATAAAATCTATAATTAACAGTGAAGGAAAAGTAGTAACAAACACGAAACGAATTGTAGAGGAGTTCGGTAGATATTACAACGAAGTAGGTAAAAGCTAGCCGATAGTATACCATACACTCCAACAAATGAAGAGGGTGAGTTTTTTTGTGGTGAAACATTTTTCCTATTTCCAACAAGTCCAAATAAAGTGAAAGAGGTGGTACAAAAACTAAAAAACGGAGGATCTCCTGGCGTTGATGGAATTAGAAGTGAACTGTTGAAAAACATCCAAGAAGAAATAGCCGAACCCCTTGTATTAATGACGAATATGTGTTTCGAGTCAGCTAGGTTTCCGAGAATTTTCAAAGTGGGGTTTATCAGACCAATTTACAAATCGGGAGAAAAGGACAAGATGACAAATTATACACCGATATGTCTTATATCGAATGTAGCCAAAATCTTAGAGAAATTATTGAAGGTCAGAATTGTTAAATTCTTAGATAAAAATAAAATTTTATGTGACCATCAGTATGGTTTCAGGGAAGGCAAATCGACCGAAGATGCGATAAGGGAGATGATAGGAAAAATATACGGTTGGCTAGACAGAATAGAAGCAGGTCTATGTGTCTTCATAGACCTTGAAGAGGCCTTTGACACTGTTTCGCATACAAATCTTTTAGAAAAACTCTACCGAAATGGCTTCCGGGGCAGAGCACACGAATTATTGAAAAATTATTTAATAGACAGAGTTCAATTTGTGAAAATAAATGAGTTTTCTAGTAAAATGAGAAACATCGAATGTGGAGTACCCCAACGAACAGTTATGGGACCAATCTTATTCTTAACATACATAAATGATCTATTGCTGATGGAGAAGGGAGAGGTCATTAGTTTTGCGGATGACACTGCCATATTGTACGAGGAAAATTCTTGGCAAGAATTAAAATCGGAAGCTGAAAACGACCACAAAATAAAACAGTGGTTCGAGGTAAATATATTAACAATGAAGGTGAAAAAAACAAAGTACTTACCATTCACGTCCTATGAGTCAGGTCTTCCGAACTTAGATTCCCTGAGAGTCAATTGCTGCACAGTAATACCAGAAACTGATTCCATCAAGTATCTCGGCATTACAATCGATAGACATCTGAAATGGAACATACACATAGATCGTTCGGTGAAAAAATTAAGATGCCTTCTATCAAAGTTTAGATATACCTGAGGAAGTACCTGGAAATAGAGAAGCTAATGTTGATATACAAAGCTCTGTGCCAATCGCTGATGAATTATGGAATTAATGCCTGGGGTGGAGCATACGAATGTCAGATGAAAAGAGTGGAAGTGATTGATCCAGAAATGGTTGCTCCGTGTAATCTACGGAAAGCCACATTTGTTTCCTTCGGACGAATTGTATACCATATCACAGGCAATGAATCCTCATCAATTATTCGTATCTCAGATGTTAATGGCCATCTGTTCTGGAAAAATTGAAAAAGCAATCAGACAAACCGAATGCAGTTATAGAACTAGAAGTAAGGTAAGCCACGTCACTCCTAGAGCTAAAAAGAGAATAGGACAAAGATGCTTCACATACCTAGCTCCACGCATTTATAACATGTTCCCGAAAGACCTGAAAGACATAAGACATATTAAGAAACAGAAGAATGCCATAAGACGATGGATATTAGAAAGAGGAAGAAAGCGTCTCCAATCAATTATTAATTCATAATGGTGATCCAACGATTCTTCCTACCTAACTCGTGCATATGCTCTGGTAATCCTCGACTACGTCAATGGTAGTATATGGTTTCATATCACAGTGATTTCGATACTTCTGAATATTTAAATTTTTTATTTGTTGTGTTATTTGAATATTGGATAAAATTTAATTTGAAAAATGGCTACACTGACAATATTTATATGTTAATTGTATATCGCGTACAGGCTTTAGCCTCTGCGATTTATGTTTATGTAAAATAAACTAATATTATTATTATTAAATAAAAGCATACTACCGCAATACACAAAAGAATGAATGGAACAGAATTAACATAAAACACGCTGCAGACTGCAGATCGCTGACGGTTAGAAATTAATAAAATTGGTATTCGATAGAAATGTTTAGAATGAAATTATCTTTCGAATAACATGATAAAAAAGGTATGTTCATGGAGAAAAAATTTTTGAGAGCGCCGCGACGCCTGGCGCCTTGATTTATTCCGCAGATTTTTACGCGTATCTCTAGTCGACATTGACTTGTTCCAAACGAAATTCACAGAATGAAAAAATATTCGGACGTTAACGAGAAAATTGGGGTTACCAAGATAAGTGAATCACCCTGTACTTCAATACCGACTAATTTTCAGACTTAGGTTCCGTAAATTCGGAATCTTAATCCTCACATGATTTTATGATATGAACTTCTTATGGACCATATGGGTCTCTGATGCATTGTTTCTGAGAAAGTGGGTGCTGAAAAAAAAAATGTTTTTCGAATTTATTTTCCTCACGGTACACATTTTTTCGCGTTTTGGTAGGTTATCAGGAACAGAACCGTGTGAAGCTTCAAATTCGCCTGGGGCAAAACGCCAAATTTGCGCCCCCCTCCTACAAAACATTAAAAAATAAATGAACACAAAAATAAAATTCACAGAACAGAATACCTGAAACAACTGTTGAAAATATAGAAACACCAAAAGTATATGTGTATTTATATTAAAAATCTTACAAAACACGATACAAAATTAAAATAAACACCAAAAATAAAGTAATAAGTACCAATTATAGTAAATATAAAAAACCTGAACTGATATAACAGAATACCTAAAACAAAACTAATATATAACACAAGAACTTCGTTTCTATTCAGTCTGAAAGAAATCTAAAAATCACATAAAACCACAGAAAATTAACTAGGAACAAAAATACCTTGAAAGAACTAAAAATTCTAACGCAAAAATTCGTTTTCAGTCAGTAGAAAACTGCGACTGACATAAAATCACAGAAAATTAGGAACAAAGTTAACTTTAAAAAACATTTTTTGCAAATACCATTATCTACAAATGCACTTTTCTTGCCTTTATTGAAGCAAAATTTTCTATTGGAGAACTTAGATCTAAATTTTGGGTCATTTCGTATTCCAAGGATACTAAACTTATATTAGTTAGCCTTTCTTCTCCTATATATAGTCTTAAGTAGGATTTTATTATTTTTAATTTACTAAACGACCTTTCTGCCGAAGCCGCTGAAACTGGTATAGTTAAAAAAATTCTATACGCTGTTTCTAAATTTGAATAATTTCCAACTAAATCAAAATCATCCATTAACTGAAAGATTTGAAAAATACCCATTTTGTTTAGATTGGGATCTAATGAGGAAAAGAGGTTTTCAGCATATATTACTTCGTTTGCAAACTCTGGTCCATTCAAGTCGTTGGAATATTCATTTGCAAGGTCCATGCAATATTTTGTGATATATTCTTCATCAAAAGCGAGTAAATTGGAACCAGTTTAAAAATCAAACTCATCTGATAGTCTCTGCAGTTTCTTGAATCTCCAATTTAGTTGTACAATTATGGTGTCAACAGCTTCCAAATATTTGATATGAAATGTGTCTATTTGATTAATTTCGAAACCTTCGTCGGCACCTTCGGATAAGAATTGTTTACGAATTTTTCGTTTTCGTTTTTCTTCGAATTCGTGGATCCCTTCTAGGGATTCAGAAAGATTTACACTCTGTTGGTATAAGGTTGTAAACTTACCATCTCTTATCGAAAATATGGTATTCTTTAAACTTTTCAGCAGCTTGGAAGCAATCGAAATGGTTACGGTTTGCTTCTGTAAGAGAATATTTGCTCTGTCTTTTGGACGCCACTCAATTTTGCGCCCCCTTGCACTGGCGCTTGGGGCGGCTGCCCCTTTCGCCCCCTCCCCTTAACACGGCTCTGATCAGAAAGCCATAAAACACATTTTCTGAATTTCGTGAAGTGATCAAAGTCGACATAAGAATGCCGGATCAAACTCAATGAGGTAGGCAAGAAAAATAAGGTCTCTTTGATCTGCGTTCCTGGTCATTCGGGAGTCACAGGTAACGAAGAGGCCGATAAACTTGCTAGAGAGGGTGCTCGGAAACCACTCACTGGCCCAGAACCTTTCTGTGATATAGCAAAATGTACATATAAGAAGGAGTTTCTGGAGAAGGAGAAAACTGAAAGGCCACTCTGGCAGAATATCCCAGGGTTGGATCCCTCCAAAAAGTTCCTTCGGAATTTTGAAACTGCAAGATCCAGAAGATATTTGGATTTCAGTAAGAACCAACTACACCTCGTCACTGGCTTTCTTACAGGGCATTGTGGCCTCAGAAAGCACTTGCTGAGAATGAGCGTATTGGAAACTGACGAGTGTAGATTCTGTGGGGAGGATGAAGACACTCCTATTCACCTAGTCACAGAATGCTCTGGCATTGTAAGCCAAAGGAAACAATGCTTTGGTCAGGAGACCTATAGGAAGCCTTCCGAGATATTGGATTTCATAAGATCTCTGGGACTGGAAGGCGAGCTGTAAAGCTTAGTCAGGGGGCACAATAGATCATCAGGTCGCAGTAGACTGTAACCCCTAGTAAACTATTAACTATTAACGAATATTACTGTTAATCATGAGGTGATTACGAAAATAATTTAAAATGAAAAAAATCATTGTCGTACCAATTTTTTCACCAAATTTGTTCGGACAGAAGTCCGTATTGACGCCACTAGTGAAAATAAAACATCGTTTCGTATAGAAAAAATGTGTTTTAATGCGTACTCATAACGTGTCGATACACAAGAAGGTATCGTGTACGGTGTAGAAAATAATTTCATAAAACCAATTTTTTTTTCAACACCCTGTATCTCAGAAACAGTGCGTCAGAGACACAAAGTTCATGGGAACATTATATAATGAAATCAGCTGAGGATTAAGATCCCGAATTTACGGAACCTCATTCTGAAACACCCTTTATTGCGCTATAGAAAGTTGATACGTAAGCTGAGAGTTACGAAATAGAAATCGTCGTCAACAAAGTAAAACAGTGTCCATATAGATTCATCTGTGAGGCGTTCGCCCACGCCCAGTTACGCTATCAATTTGACTTCCAGCAGAAATCGAATGAACCGAGAACTGAGGGAAATGACAAAAAGAGAATTTGAATTTTGAATGAAACACCGTTAATCATAGAAGTGGTACTCATAACTCAAGGATTGAATCAATCCAACAGTCATTTAATTTCACTGTTTAGAAGGTTTAAAAATCGTTGAAATGAGCCACATCATTGTTAGGTATCGTCCGTTTCGAAATAATTGGCATCTCGGGCAGCTGAGGAATCTCGAAAATATGTTGGTAATATCCCATCAGTAACTTTTGAATTCTAGGATTTAGGTTGGTGTTGATTGAAAACCCTAAGTTTTGACATTTCAGAGTTTGAATTTACCTCCTGTCCTGAATATATTTCGAATTAATTTCTGTATGCTTATGTTCTTGATTAAATCGACAAATTAGTTTTGGATTTGAATATTTCTCAAGTATTATCGAAATGAAAATGACTGGAATTCATCAATATCCCTGTCGCCTCGCCTAACTACAAGGAAACGTGAAGCAGTTTACGGTCGGTACTGCCATTTTTTCAACAATTCAGCAGGTATTTCGGCCAGCATCAATCGCGTTTTGCTAGTTATTCGGGTAACAATCATTTACTTTTTCGAGGTGTTCTCTGATAAATAAATGAGTCTCAAAATTTCAGTTTTCACCTAGAACTTTCAGAAAAATTTTGGAGAAAAAAGAAGGAAAGACAAGTCGTTACAATCAGGAGTGAGCAGTGGATGGAAACCTATGATTATACCTTCAAAGAAACATTATACGACGTTATTTTTTTTAATAAAAAACAATGAATGAATCAGTTTGTACATCTTTTTTGAACTGCCTGAAAAGTAACTGAATTTTAATCAAAATCAACATTTGGTATACAATTTAATCAATCATGAAATGGACAGTATTTATCAATACAAATAATAAGTGATCTATTTTATATCATTTTACTCTTCGAATGATTCACAATTTGTCAACAAATATTTTCTATTTGTTTCAACAACTTGGCTATGAAATTGTAAAGTTATGTCACCTTTACACTTTATGTTCCTCAACACTCAGAAAAAATAACACAGGGTGTGAACTTGGCTGAATTTTCGATAGTCATCAAGATTGCTGAAGGGTTTCATAGAGGTCGAAATTTTAGTTATCTTTGATGAAGTCTTAATTATTTAATGAATGATATCTCTACATTGGAGTTCATCGAAAAATTGCAAGATTTCATGTTGAAGCATTCCACGCCATTTTTATTATCAATTCTGAATTTCCAATTCCCATGCTTGATCTACAGCAGAATAGTGTGGGTGTGTATATTTTAGTCATCATCTTAGCTTGTTTCTCTTTTGCAATTGAAGCTATGCTTGAAAATTTGTCAAAACAACAATGATGAGAATAATGTAATTTCACAAAAACTTCTTCAAATTAATTTGCCGGGAAAAATATATTCAATCATTTTATAGGTTATATTGATATATTTCAATCTATGATAAACACACAAAAATTTTTAGTACTTTTTTGTAACTAGTAATAAAGCCCCGACTGGAATTCCATGGCTTGCTCTGATGACAATCATTTTGAAACGGACTATAGATAGTTTGTCAGATGCGCGATATTGTCATTTGTCAGTATACGTCCTCTACATGATTGTGTCATTAGTATCTATCTATGTCACCAGCTAAGCCTGAATATATTAATTTTTTCGGGCTCTGTCTGAATGAAGTTTTTTAATTGCCGATGCGACGGATGGCAACCAGCAATATCCGGAATGATCTTTCTAGATTTCACCCTATTTCCGGAATCAGCAGTGAAATATGTTTTGACTTCAGGACTGATTTCAGAAAGTGATTAATTGTCAAACTTTGAGACAAGGTATTTTGATAAACAAAACCTATCGAATGCTCACACTCACAGATGATTTGAAATACTTTGGAAAGAATTAACCGAGGAAAATGTTATTTTAACGTTTCAATTAATTCCTCAAAAACTACTGGAACCAAGGAGTGAATGAAAAATAAAGATTTGTGCTTTACAAACTTCATGATCAAATTCAACCCCCGATTATCTGAAAACAAAACTAATTCGGATAATTGCAATGTTGATTTTTTGGGACAGACACAAAACATTCCTGCATTGAAAGGGTACAGTTGGGAAATACTCGAATTCGACAAATGTACATATCAACGTTAGAATGCAAAAAATATAAAAAAATACTCTAAAGTAAAATGTGATAGACCTACATGTTAACGTTGAAAAATAATACACCTGAAAAGGCAAAAAAATTGCTCCATTTGAAAAGTTATCGAAAAATCAATGAAAGAATCATTTCGTTCTGACTCCCCATTGTGAGATTCGAAAAATGATGTCTAAGAAATAGTGGTAGTTGCAGCATTTATATCATTACAATTTTTCAAAAATCATTCTATGCCTGTCTGAGTACTGTCGTTGCGTTCATGAAATTTCGAAACTTGAAAATCTATTCATTTTTTCAAGGGCTGGTTATCAGTTGGGGGTGAGAATTCGAAAAATTTTTTCATAGCAAACTTTACTCCCCGTCAATAAATTCCGGACAGGCAAAATTTTTGTCAAATTCAACACCCTGTATCTTTTTTCGTGGAGCTGCGATTTAGTTGAAATTTTCACCAGGTATACCTAGTATTGGGTATTGTTTATTAACCTGAAATTTACTTTTCGAAAATACCACTTTGGTGAATTTGAGGCGGAAAATTTGATATCATAGAGTTTTAATTTGAAGTGTGACCCTTTCTTAAAAAAATGTTTTTCGATTTACGTCAATATCTGCTTTTAAGAAAAAGATGACCATTTTCAAAGAAAGTGTTTCATTTTTTCAATTTTTAACAATTTGAAACATTACAATACCTTATCGACTAGCAAACATAAACAAACATCTGAAAATTAATATCTTGTATTTTCACCTCGCTTTCTCATCACCTCCACCATACGACGTGGCATACCTACTTTCAATGCAGTTTCTTTTGGCGGAATTTTTTCCGCAACAATTTCTGTTAATGCAGGACAATGCTAGGCCTCACGTTGCACGAGTTGTAACAGAATACTTAGAAGAGGCGAATATTCAACGATTGGTGTGGCCAGCCAGAGTCCGGATTTAAATCCAATTGAACATGTATGGGATATGCTAGGTAGACGTGTTCAAAATTGGCAGCCCAACACCTTGCCCGATTTACGAACAGTCCAATTCGGAAATGCATTGAAAGAATGCCACGTCGTATGGTAGAACTGAGGAGATAGCGAGGTGAAAATACATGCTATTAATTTTCAGATGTTTGTTTATGTTTGCTAGTCGATGAGGAATTGTAATGTTTTAAGTTGTTATTAAAATTGAAAAAATGCAACCCTTTTTTGGAGATGTGTATTTTTTCTAAGCAGATACTGACGGAAATCGAAGAACATTTTGTTAAGAAAGAGTCACACTTCAAAGTCGAACTTAATGATATCAAATTATCCGCCTCTAATTCAGCATAGGGTGTTTAGAAATGGAGGGTATAAAACAAGGTTTTGTTTCTCCCAGTATAACGGATAAACTATAGTAATTTTTGCGAAGTTAAGTCCAGGTTAATATTACAAGACCCAATACTATACCTAGTAAAAATTTCAACTAAATCGCAGCACCACGGAAAAAGATACAGGGTGTTGAATGTGACAAAAATTTTGCCTGTTCGGAGTTTATTGACGGGGAGTGTAGTTATATTTTTCATCCGAAATATTTTATTCGGAGTGAAGTGAAGGATTTAAATGCTCCTCTCCACTTTCATTAAAAATCAAAGGTGACCTTGCATATTGAATTCGACTAGCAATAGAACTTTCCACTTGAAGGCATGCAAATCCTCATCTCGAGAAATATTAATTTCTCTACTGGTTTGAACCGTCTAATACGAATTTTTTTTCTGGGCGACTGAAAACCCTAGCTCGAGAAAAATAGAACCAAGGGCAGGTGTCATGTTCTGTTAATCTTTGATGAATGTTTTGAAATTCAATCAAAATTATTACGCTACCGTTTTTCGAACGTATTCTTAAGAAAAATTATGATATAATCTCATAATTATGTTATACCTGGCAACAGCAGTTTATACCCACTGAGTTATAAACTCAGGGTTTATAGGTACCCAAATGAACCTCCACAGTCCACACGAAAAAACTACCTAGTTACGGACCTGGTGGCTGGAGGTGGCAGATGGGTGGTTCCCCTTCTTTCGCCGGACAAATAGTTGCCTTCGCCCAAGCCCCTGATCCTCCCCTCCACATCAATGCTTTGTTTTCTTGTATCGTTCCGCGAACCATACAAGTAACGACTGACGTCACGTTTTTGGGTGGGAGAGTCAGACGGCGCAAAAGCGAGCATACGACCTACGACGGTTAATGGTTTCGTCTCGTCTGAGCCTGAAGTCCTGAAGTGACGGTCGAGTGTACACTCAGCTATTTAGTTCAGTTGCAGTTAACCTAGGGATGTGAGTGAGAATGAGAATCATTGTGATATTATTCGAAATATGGAGTGCGATTTCGAACTTTGGTGAATTGTTCAATTCGAACTGCAAGTAAGGTTTTCTTTCTATAAAAGGTGAGTTCTGAGTTCACTTTCCATTTCCAGAAAAGAAGTGTAGTTTAGTTTGATCAATTTCGAATTGCACTAGATTCCGTTGGTCGTATTCGTTTATATTTTTGAGATCATCACTATGGCTTTTTTGGTGCTGATATTCAACAGTGCTCTCGTTGAAGAAGATATCTCTTAACAGTCTTAACTGGGCAAAAAATATTAGTTAGCCCCGCAGTACGCGCGCCAAAAATGTGTATCGAATACATTAACCGATTTCAAGCGAATAACCTGGTCCTCATTGGTAATTACCAACTAGGACCAACTGCATTCAAGCGACTTCGGTCATTGTAGGTTATAATCATTTTACAAGGAATATCCCTGAAGACTATAACCGTAGATAACCGCAGGCAGGACCGTAGATAACCGCGGTCATTACTGGTTATTCGCTTGAAATCGGTTCTAGTCACGCGCGGACTGTTAGTCCGCAAAAAGGAATTTAACCCTTAACCACCGTAGTGCGGTCTGTGAGACCGCGGCAGAAATTTGATTCGCTCTAACTTATGCACACTTAAATTTTATCGCACTATCGCTTCCTTACCTTCAAATGGTCGCATCCTCCATCAATGTTTGCAATGAGACAATTCTGGTAGTAACGGTTTGCAAGAAAAATGTATTTGAAGTTCCGGAGCGGTCTGTGAGACCGCACTACGGTGTTAGTGTCTGTATTCGAATACCGTCCTCTCTATATTCGGGGAACAATTTTTGGAATTTGGAAATCATTGGTAACGTTTGAAACTTAAATAATGAATTAAATACGTTCCATATTCCACACGAACCGGAACATAACAGTTGATAACTGGTTTTCATGATTAGAATTGGCAGAAAAATTAAGAGAAAATTTACTTCGGATCTATAAAAAAATATAATTGAAATACCATTGGCTTCTCGATTGGCTTTTCTTCCACAACAAAATAGAGAATCCAATTCAACTTTGTATAGCTTCACAAATGATACCTATTAGGTTATTATGAATTATTGTATTTTACAATTCGACAAAAAGAAGAGTTAATGCTTTCGATTGAAGGTGTGCTAAATTTTCTACCAGCATTCGTCCTCAGAAATGGCCGATGGTGATTTTTTCCGGATTCTTGAAATAAGCGGTGTGATCCATTCCTGTCTTGGAATAAGATAAAGTAATGGAAAAAACATGGAAAAAAAGAAGAACATGTCACACTTGCCCACCCAGAATTAAAAGAAACACATTATATCTTTGCATAATTTGTCATAAGTCGACTTGTTTGGAATGAACTAGTAAAATTTGTAAAAATTGTAGGTGTAATATTTGAGATGTTCACTACTTGCAATTTTCGTGTTTTTTAAAGGATTATATGAATGATTTTCTGTCATTGTAATCCTTGATATTTTTATTTTTGGGGAAACATAATATTTTTATATTTTATAGATGCGTTTTCCATTTATTGTATAATATTTGGTGGTCCTGAGAACATGAACTGAAATTCAAGTTTCGACATATTTCCTTCTCATTGTACAATTTTGAATTTGAATAAAGAGAAACGAAATAGCTCATTCTTTTGTTAGAGAGCAGATCTTGATTAAAAACAATTATTTCCATAAAAATATCTGCGTTTAATATATTTTATGATTGTATTTGGACGCGCGGTCTCACAGACCGCACCACGGTGAAAGTGCTACTGTTTTTGCACTAAGGTGGTTAAGGGTTAAGTTTTAACGGCTTGTTATATGTTTATAAATTCAATTAAGTTATATTAGTTTGGAGTAAGATGTATTTTCAAAAATTGTAATATACAAGGTGGTTCAAAAGTCTGGAAACGGTGATTTTCATTTCGCGTACAGGTGAATAATCGGAATTAAATAATAAGTACCAAGTTTGACCGATCTTTTTCTGTTAGAACACGTTATCTGAAAATGAAATAGGATATTGCCTAGACTGATCCAAAAATTGACGAAAAATTCACGAATCTGTTTTCAGATTTTTACGGTCGGTCTTGGTTTTTCTCGAGTCATCGTGTGTTATCTTAACTTGACACTTCATTTTTATATTTATATATATATATTATTGTTTGACATTATCTACCGATCTAAAATATTCTTGTAGTCTGAACACTTTCAGTTCTACAGGGAGTGAAAAATTTTCTTTTCTGTTTTTTTGTTTTCGAATTTGATAGAGTAATTCTGAATACATTCGTACTCAAATCGTTGCATCCGTCAGAATACTTTCCAAAATATCGAGAAAAAACTGAAGAAAAAAGGGAGACAAGTGTATTCGGTATTATGTTTGTTATTCCTAATCTAGATATCGTAAGCACAAATTTTCTTCACATTTCTGAAGGCGAAGAATGTGGAAATATTTTACAATTTCAGAAATTTGAATAACCCTTCGCAGGGTGTTCCAATTGTTGGGTCAAAAATTTGGGTCAAAATTGGCTCATAACTTTCGGTTTTTAAATTAGAATTCTATTTTTTTTATGATTGCGTTGAATTGTGCGAAGAAAAATGATATTCCATTATGTTAATGCTCCTAAAATGAATAATTCTTGAGTTTTTCAGGATTTCCTGATTTCATATCGTACATACCGTCAAATTCATAGAATCTGGTTCATATCAACAATGACCTTGGTCATAGAAGATAATTTACTCAAATAACTCACTAGTGACTTCCTCTTTTCTGAATTCATTTATCATTGTTGATGTAAAACAGATTTCATGAATAGAAACAGAAAATCCTAAATAACTGAAGAATTAGTAATTTTAGAAGCATCAACATGTTGGAACATTATCATCATTTTTCTTCGCAGAATCCAACGCAATCATGAAAAAATAGCGTTCTAATTGAAAGACGAAAGTTATGAGTCAATTTTGATCCCAAGTTTTGATCCAACATTTGGAACACCCTGTGACGGGTTATTCAAAATTCTGAAATTGTACAATATTTTCACAGTATTCGCCTTCAAAAATGTGAAAACAGTTTGTGCGTATTATATCTCGGTTAGGAATAACAAAAATAATACCGAATACTCTCATCTTCCTTTTTTCTTCAGTTTTTTCTCGATATTTTGCAATGTATTTTGACGAATGCAACGATTTGGGTACGAATGTATTCAGAATTGCATACTCTATCAAATTCGAAAACAAAAAAAAACAGACAAGAAAATTCTTGAAATTTCTTTTTCACTCCCTGTATAACTGAAAATTGTCAGGCTCCAAGAATATTTCAGATCGGTAGATAATGTCAAACAATAACATAATCCCAATTTTCAGATTTCAAATAGGTTCAGTTCTCGAGAAACGGCTAATAGGCCGTCGAACTTGGTACACCCTGTATATTGTATACTTTCTATCTGTAGCAGAGTAAGTTGAAATAATTGAATTGCATTTTCATTTCATTTTATATTCCAGGGAAAGAAGTGTATAACACTTGTAGTTTTGGTTTTCGTTTATTTCGATGTGAATAAACATTATTATTTCTACTAGGAACTGGGGAAACCATGGACACCACTTCAGGAGTATTGCGAAAATGTGAGTATTTAATTTGAAATCCGACTCACGATTCGAATATTTTCTTGAAAAGAATTACACGATCTGCAAACTTTCTTGAGGTTCACAAAAATTTATTAAAAAAACAATTCGAGCTGAATCGATGGGAATCTCTGAAATAGTGTTTTTCATGTGATAAACTGAATAAAAATCCATCAAATAATCTTAAATCTTGACTGTTCAATACCCATAAAATTACAAAGCACTGGAATAGATCAGGATTTGTTGCTAATTACCACTTCAGGATACAAGAAATTTTTCACATTATAAAAATAATACCTACATAGAAATATTCAGAGTAGAAAAGCGTGTTTTTTCTCTTCTTAATGATTCAATTGCATTTATTCGGATTAAATTACGGAGCCATCGGATTTTTTTCGGACTTTTTGTCAGATATTTCGGATTTTTCCGTGAATTGCCATTGGCTACACTGTTCGCGTGTTGTCTGAAGCCGAGTCCTGACGGCTGTAATGCAACGCGTTATTCAGATTGCACCGTCTGGACGGCTCACGAATACACGGCGAATCTTCAACGCGAATCCTTGTTCGTCGGCTGTTTAACTCGGTTTCTACGAACATGCCGATAAAGAAAGTTGGCCAAGAATTTCCGCACTTTATAAAACCGAATGGATTTTTTCAATTTGATAAAACCCACTATTATTAGGATCTTATACTAAATTTAATTTTCAGAAAACGTGTTAAAAAAAAAGAAGAAAAACCGACCGAAGATCGAACCAGGGACTGATATTGAGAAAAGGATTTGTTCCTATTTTACTAATTGTAGTAAAACAGTGGTAAGAATATTAAAAAGTTTATTAAAAAGTTGGCGCACGGACAGAATAACAACCTTCACATCAGTATATCACAGTATTCCACATCAGTATATCAATACATCCTGACAATCGTATTTGCGAATGATCTTGAAAGAAATTTCTCCGAACATCATTAATGTGTATTTGATACTTTGAAGGATTTTGGCTCGGTTTCTGGGGTGGTTTTTGGTGCTTACTGCTTTTCAAGATGGACCGGAAAAATCCGAAAGGATCAAAGAGGTAACACTTTGCTTTCACTTTGACCAGAACATGCCAAATACTCATGGGTTTGAATTGATGCCGACCACGTTTAACACGGAGCTTTTCATCATTGTCGACGCAAGAATGATAACAATTGGCATTGGGTAAGTTTTTCTGATTTTTTTTTTGTTAACAGCGGTCCTGATCGCTCTGAAGAAAAAATATGAACATCTTATAGGAAGTCGAATTTTTTTTGAGATTGGCGGTTGCTATATGAAACGCTAGACTAGACACTCTATGTCCCGAATGAAGGCACCAATTTTTATCTATTGAAATATTTTCTGGGAGGACTCTGCATTTTCCTGAAAAATTAATATGGGTTTTCTCTCCCAGTCTCTGTGACAAGAAAGAATTTTTGTCTTCAACGATTGTTATCTTGCTAATGGAGAGTTATTCAGAAAAGAAGAGCATTTATAAAGGGCACTCAATGAATGCATTATATTAGGGAGTTTCGAGCCAAGCATTCGGTAATGAATCATGTAGAGTTAAGCTTTCACGGTTAGGAATATTAACTTGACCGGCAATCCTTATCAAGGAGCGTTTTCTCTTAGAGTTCAAACAGAGAGAATATTTCGAGAAAAAAACAAAACATGTAACACAAGGGATATACAATTGAATTCTTCCTATGCAGAGATTGACACTTACAAAACATGGAACAAAATGTCGCTGTCTAAAGTATTTCAACAAGAGCTGGAAAACAAGTTTTTCCTTGTGGCAAGCATAATTATATTAATTTCAAATTACCTCCTGACGAAAACGATCTATTAAAATGATAAAAAATATCGAAAGCTTTCCGGATTGAATGCACCAACATTTTTTTAAATTTTCAAACAAAATAATTTATTACTTCATGCCGGGAGATACACTATTGAATGATTCAGATAACAATTCAAATAAATATTTTAATTAAATTGTTCAGAAAACAAATAATCGTTATATCAACAAATTTCGACAAGAGAAATATCGTCAAACGTAAGAATACTCCTTAAAAATTACTTAAATCTGTAGTACATCAAGCTACCTATTTTGACACTTTTTTCATTATTCAGCACAATAACGATAGTAACACACAAATATATAGAAAACCCATATGAAACTAAAAAATTCGACGATTCACCTATAGATTCAAGAGAATTTTTCCAATGTTTTTCCCCTAATCAGCTGATTATCTTCTATTTCACAAACGTACCCGTGGGTCTATCTCTGAGCTCCTTCCATGTGTTATTAGTTCACTGGTTTCAACCAATTCGGATGAAAAATTTCCCGCTTAATCCGAATCGGCAATTAAAAAGATGGATTTGCTTTTGAAATTCGAAGTTCGGCCTCAGATCTCATATATGAGCTTTTTGGTCCGGAAATTTCATCAGCCCATTCGACTCCACGGGCTTCACTAAAGAACTCAGTATCGCAATTTAAATGTTCCACCTGTGAGCGAAATGAATTCCCCATTTCCAGACTTTTGAACCACCATATCCTTCTCAACTCATAAAAGGTGCTTTTTCGACTCTTGAAACGACGACGCCTTATTATCAATATGCCTACTTGATACGATCAATAAAAAAAAACAAAAAGAATCGCCTACATTTCGTATCAATTAGCGAAGAGAACAATATACGTATCGTCCTTGGAATTTTTTAAACCCCTGCTAGAAATAAAAATTTTGAATCCTATCTATCTATCGATGGTTTCCGTGGATAAGACAGGATATTCCGTAAAAACCTTACTCATTCTACCCCGGATAAAGCCTGACGGTTCGATTATGCATTTAATTCTTCAACTTATGTTGTCTGGAAAATTTGGCTGGACTAGCAGAAAAAAGTCCCAAATCCTGAAAATTCCAGGTTTCGATTGCAAGTAACGGTGGAGTAGCATCAGAAATAGATTAAAAAAATCTCTATTACCATCCGGTACCCAGAGAAAGAAAAAGAAATACAAATATGCACATCTTCTGGAGTTCTTGGTCCCGGTATTATTCTGGTCTGTATTATTGCTGCTCCACAACCTTTTTGTGATGAATCTACAGTTAAAATTATGGGTAGATTCTATTGTAAAAGTGGTGGAGACCTCAATACTTACTTGAGTTTACAAAAAGCTTCTTGTTGTTTATGATCCCATAAGAATACTGTTCCTTTTTTTATGAGTAATCGATCCAAAAGGGCTGTTATTTAGGCAACATTAGGTATGAATTTATGAACATAATTAATAATTCCAAAAAATGACTGCAACGACTTTACACGGTACCGGATTTTCTCTAATAACTTCAACTTTATCATTATCTGGTTTTATACCATTTGCATTGAATATGTGTCCCCATGAATTTAATTTCCTTCATTGCAATTTTACATTTTTCCTTATTCAATTTGATATCAACCTCTCTAGCTTTTTCTTAAACTAATCTCAGTCTAGCATCATGTTCTTCCTTATCCTTCCATAAACTAATATATTTTTTATGTAAATTTCCGCCCCGTCAATATTTTCAAAAATTTCTGACATTTTACGTTGATAATCTTCGCTTCCTGACTTAATACCAGAAGGCATGCGAAGATATCTGTACCGTCCAGAAGGTGTATTGAATGTACACAATTTTGAGCTTTTTTCGTCTAATTCAGCGCACCAAAATCCATTAGCTACATCCTATACAGAAAAATACGTGGCACCTTGCATTTTTATAAATATATCGTCAAACGTAGGAATATAAAAATGCTCTCTACGAATAGCCTTATTCAATTCAGTAGGATCTATGCAGATTCTAAAATCACCCCTGTTTTTACCTACTACAACGAGAGAATGAACCCATTCTGTAGGACCTTCCTCTTTTATAATTATTTTTCTCTTTCTAATTCAATCTTTTTTTGAAATTTTTTCTTAATTGTATTCGGAAACTTACGTGCTGCATGTACTACAGGAGAGAAATTTTTGTCTATCTTAATACTTTATTTTCCAGGCATTTTTCCGATACCTTGAAATCAGTCAGAAAACTCATCCATCAAATCTTCTTTCTCCAAACCAGCTACCAACTTAGCAATACCCAGTTTTTCAATAGCCTCCAAACCTATAGTACAAGGAGCATTACATTTTGTAATGAAGAACTTCAATAAATATCGATTATTATTAACAGTGAATAAAAAAGTTTAAATGTATGTGTAATAATCAATTGATTAACATCAGGGAGCGTTTGAAAAAATTTTTAACACCATCTAATACGAAGAATAAACAACTCAAATTAACACTGCCTATTATATTTAATTGTTCTGAATAAGTTGATATTCTACAATTTTCCGAATTTTATTATTGAAAAGTTTTCGATACAATCCCAAAGACATACAGTTAGCCTGAGCGCCAGTGTCAACTTAAGATATACTTTTTTACCTTCTAAAATCAAATCACCGTTCCATGAATAATTCATTACTTCATTCGGGGAGATACACCATCGAATGTTTCATACAAAAATTCAAATTTTGAAACAAAAACATATATTTTCATAACTTTATATATACACTTTCAATCGATCCATCAAATGGATAATCCATGTTGAATCAAATTGATCACATAATACTTATTGGTCGATAATAGTTATATTATATAATATATTATATATATATTTACATCCCGGCATCTATAGGTCCTCACCATACGATCCAGCAATAGGTCCTCTACCAGAACCAATGAATATATATATCAGATTTCTCTGCGTATATTGGATATTCAGCAAGGTTCGAATGTGAATCTGCTCTGATCCTAGTCAAGAAAAAAAAATTTCTTTCCATTTTACTATGTATAGGTCCTCCGACGAAAGTATTCACTTTGGCTCCTCCATGTGTATATATTTTAATCCAGTCTACGACCTTTGAGTTCTCCGCTGTATACAGAACATCCAAAATGCGGTGGATGTTCCTCCGACGTATTAATAATCCTTTCATTTCACAGTGGATCACTCCTCCTACAGTGTTGCCGGAATTAATGATCATTAAATTGGCGGCTTTTATTATTCGATTCGTTTCACCCAACGAACTATTAAAGCATCTGGAATACTGAAAGAGAGGTCCGAGAAAAACAAGGATATAATCCGGATAGCGCGCTTCCTTACAGGCCTGTAAGGAAGCGCGCTATGAGCAGGTAGCCGCATATGATTTGCGGATTTTGCGATGTTTTTCTCGAAGAATAAAATTTAAAAAGCTTTATATGGGGTTATGAAATGAATGAATCAACTATTTTCATAATGATTTAATTGAAAATTTAGAATCTATTTCAAACATTCATTGATGAATCAAAATTATGAAAACAGAACACATTGATGCTTTAATGTACAACGTCTCTATCTGCCTACTGATTCACAGAGTGTTCACAGAATGACATCATTGCTTTTCAATGATTTATTAAAATGGAACTAACAATTATCCAAATTTCATTCGGAAGGCTATTAGCGAAAATGCTTACAAGGATGCAAGATATAGATTATTATTTGTTGTTGGGAGACTATTAGTCAAGTATTATATCAAGTATATCTATCGCTTATTGAAATATAATATGTTATAAGTAAATATATTAGTAGTCATAAATGATTCTATTCGCACCAATTTGCACTGATTTAGACTTCTTCAGATGAATGAACTTGGGACGAAGAAGTTGCTATCGGAAATCTACGTTTTACACTAAGCCTGAGTGGAAAATTTTTTTCTCTTGTTTTAGTAATTGAAAACCTTAATAGACCAAATCGTCTGGAACCAACCTGTGAAACACAATTCACTTCACTGCCAGATTCAATAATTTTAGAACAAATCCCACAAAACACATGTGTTTAATTTTTTTCAAATATTGATGAGGATTTGTATTTAGCATTCATATATTTTATTGAATAAGAAATGAAGATTTGAACATTACCGATCGCTGGCGACGTTGGGGTACGCTTAGATTTGAACAACTTCAAACACGCAATTTCAGAATACAGGGAGTATGAGTACAAGAATTTCGAACTATCCAGTGTTTTTGTTGGTCTGGAATTTTTTATCCCTTCGAATTATCAAGCTTAACTTAGTGATTGCATTGTCATATTTCGATTTATCGAATATTTTCTTAGGGGCGACAGAGTTACTGCGAATTATCAACAACTGAATTATTGCATGTTTGAATTATTGATAGTCGACTGTATTAAACAGGTGTTCTGGGTGTTTTATTGGGAAACGGAAATATTTAACAGGCAAATAGGTTACACCGAGGTGGTTCTGAAGATACCACATTTATTGACTCTTTCTGTCTTCTTAACCGAGATACAGAATGTTTTATGAATGGAGCGGAGCGATCGAGTGCCTTTTTCAGTTTAACTTGCGTGAGTGGAGATTTGTCAAAAATCATCTATTCATTATCATTGCACGAGTTGAATTTCATAAATTTTTTTTATGAATCAATCAATTCTTTTTTAATTTGTAAAAATTTCAACAACTAGGTTTAACAGTTTTCATGTTACTTTAATGAATAATTACGTCTGCGACACGTTATGCAGGACCTGATAATTCTGCACTAGTGCAAATTATCTATAATTTGTACTAGTGCAGACTAATCGCTGCAATTGTAAGCTCATTGGCTGAAACAACAATCAAAGAATAGTCGGAACATAGTTGAAACTTCAATTTTGTCAGATGAATAAAATTTTCGAAACCATTGAATCCATAATTATTCAAACATTACTAAGTGATTTCTTATTACATTGGTTGTTCTTTTTATAGCTGTAGACCATTTCAGTTTGTATTTCGAGTTACTCTCTTGTCACTTATGAATATTACTAATTAACTAATTTGATATCATAGTTGAATGTTTCAGTGAAAGAATTTACTGAATTCAGATTAATAAATGAATCTTATTTTTTTAAACAATAATGTAAATGTTTGAGAAAAATGAATTAACAGAACAAACATGAAAACAGGATTAAAAGAAATGAACTACATAAACTGCTCGAAATGTCCTTCATTTTGGCCTTAACATTTTCTTGCTCTTTCAGAATATTCCAGGGTTGGCAAATATCATGATATTTATATAAATATCAAAATATCATAATATCGGATATATATCCGATATATAACTGATATATATCAAAAATTTTGTTCTTTAGCTAAACTGCAAAAAACCGTTCATTGAAAATACATATGTATTGAAAGACCATTATCCATAAAATTTCAATTAAAACAAGTAACAAAACAGAAGAAACAAGACAAAAAACAGAATATTTTTTCTAAAAAAAAATAAAATAAATAACTTCAATTAATATAACAAAAAAGAATCCCCGAGACGGGAGATCTAACCACAGAACGCACTGTTGTCACGTTTCAATTTTAACCAAATTATCAAGGATTTTTTTCTGCGGTATTTATTTCGTCAAAAAAGTGAATGATATATATCATGATATATATCGAGTCAATAAATATCAGATATATATCAAGATATATATCATGATATATATCACTCGATATATATCGGCCAACCCTGGAATATTCCGAACTGCTTTGCGAAATACATTCTGATTGTCCTTTATTTTCTGGTTAGCTTCTTCTATATTTATTATACGCTGATCCCAAGAATCGACCTCAGATGAATATACTAGCGATTTTATGTAACCCCAAACATAATAATCCACATGAACATGATTAAAATCTGGGGACCTTGTAAGCCAGCTATGAGAGCCTCCTCGACCAATCCATGAATTACCAAAATTTTCATTTAAAAAGTCTTTAACGACAAAAAATAAAATGACAATAATGGTATGTCAAAGTGATAGGTGCCAGCCTAGATTGAATACGAATTTTTATAATTAATCTCAATGGTGGAAACAGCTCTGGTAAGAGCCAAATTGACTTTCACATCACAGCAATCCAAGTTCTTAAAAGCTTGTGGAACTAATGAAAAATTACGAGAGAATGACTCAAAAATACAGACTGGAATAGTCTTTAGCTATAAAAAGGAAAATCAATGATAATTCATCATTCAGTCACTTCAAACCACTTTCAGGAATCCAAAAATTCCCTTTTACGTTAAAAATTTGTGCAGTAAAACTGCCTGTGTGAAAATTTTGAGCACACTCCTCATTTCATTTTTTGTGGTCTTTTCAAATATTGAAACAAATTTTCAAAATTACGATCTGCAGGGTTTTGTTTCGAGGATTCAATCGATTCAAAATTTTTTGTTAACACGGACTTGGCTTTTTCTTGCGGTTATTGAATGACAAAGTTCAGCTTCGAATAAGAAACATGTTTGTCAAATATGAGGAAAATATACCGGGTGGTTCGTCTGATATGGCCTTAGGAAGAAACGAGCAAAATTCATAAAAGATCGTTTATCTCGGTCACGAAGACAGTAAGAGCCAATAAATGTGGTATCTTTAGAACAACTAAGGTTCCACGTATCCGCCTGTTGAATGTTTACATTTCCGAATGAAACACCCTGTATATCTACCAAACCTATAGATTATCAAGTCCACAACACCACAAAACGCGAAACAGCAAAAGAACACTAGTTACGTGAGTTCAAAAAAATAGTAGGGTATGGAATTTTAAAGGTAAATTTTCTGTGACTGAACGTATTTTTTTACTTGAATCACTCCATGAACCCAAAATGTAAACATTGATGACATTATCCCTCATTTCCTTTCTCTCATTGTCTTTTCATTCCTCCTCATTGCCCCTTCATTTTTTTTCACACTTATATTATTTAAACAACTATTCTCAAGATCAAGAGGTAGAATTCTCTCCGCAGTTTCGTGAAAAAATATTTTATGAAGTACCTTCATGAAAATATGCGTTATTTATTACGTATATGAAGAACATGGAAACAAAATAACAATGGTATACGAGAATTCATACAACCATTGATTGAAAAGAATATTTATTTGTCATAATAATAACTAAAATAAAATATAAGCGTCTATCGACATAGAATATTATATATAAATTTCTAGAAAAACAGTTTTTGAATATAAATTGAAAATATTACATTTAAAAAAAAGCAAATGAAGACCTTTTCTTCATATATAAATTTTCTCTAGAATACTCTATATTTTTCACATGCTGATAAGATCTATTTTCTTAGAATGGGACGGCCCCATCCAGGAAAAGACCAAAAAAATAACATTTTTCTACCACTTGAAATTTTTCTCCAGTGATGTGATGGTGAATTGCACTACAACTCTTGTACCTGAGCTTCTTCCTCAGAAGTTTCATTTGAACTTCACTTGAGGTATATTTCTCGGTATAATTCAATATAACCATTTATATAAGTAAGTAGATATTTATGTGTCTGTAACACATATAGCACTATAGGAGGTTTCCCAACAGAACATCAGAAATAGCTTCAGTGTTTCGAGTAGAAAACCAAGTATGGGAGTGCTGTATACTGTCTTTAATGGAAGCATATTTGAAAACAATGAAAAATTCAAATGTAAAAATAATTAAATTTATTAGAAAAAACACTTTGTATAAAAACCAACATTCAAACATAAAATAACAAAATAAATTATTAAATTAGGAACTTATTCCATCACATTGATATCTATAATTGTAAAATATATATATATATATATATATATATATATATATATATATATATATGTTATGAAAAAAAAAAATAAACATACCTATCAACGATATCAACGAGGCTATAAAGGTTATCAGAAAAATAAAATTAATGAAATGAAAAGGAACTTTTTTTCAAAATGAAACATCAAAGTAAACTGAAGAGCAATATGCTAAAGTAATAAAATCTCTAACAAAGTAGACCGATTTTTTTAAATTAGTGAAAGATCTTTCAATATCATTGAGAACACACCGTGGTATTTTGAACGGATCCGTTCCTTCAATTTTGATAGGGCCGTAGATGAAAAAAAATCATTCACATTCTGAATGTCCTCATTTGTAGGCCATACAAAATTTGTAAGAAATTTAACCTTGTATGGCATAATAGTTTTTTGTATCTATAATTATTTGATTGAATTCGGTGCGAACTGGTCGAGGATCGGGTACATTTTTCGATGAATCATCTTTCAATTCCGTTGTCTCTTCGGATTGACTACCATCAGAAAATTCGTCGTACCACTTTCTTTCAGCCGAGAATTTTCCTTTCTTCAATTTTTGCTGAAATTCTCTCGTTTGTTATCCTCACAACAGTCATGATAAAGTAAAAAACAACATAGGTAATATCCTTGTGAAAATTTTGTCTCAAAAACATAGATAAATTAATAAAAAACTTACCCTGAAACAGTTGCTTGAACACCGTCGATCACACATAAACAAATATTATTATTTGCACGATAGAACGAATTTTGTTAGTTACCGAGTTCGTTGCTAGATCTGTACATCATTTTTACTGGTTACTAAGGTAATGATTGAATATTCTTTGAAATAATGAAATAACACAAACAATTTGAATTAAGTTCATTTAATATTGATAGATAAAGTACAATTTTTACAATTGCTCATGAAAATACCACTGGATTGAGTAGTAGCCGAATTCACAGAAACCTCTGCTGAATTCAACATTTCATGTTGCAACTCACTACGTTCCGTACTATGCAAAAGTTTTTCAGCAAAGTCTAGTTTATTTTCCAGCGAATCCTCAACGTAACTTTCAGCCACAGTCGAAGACCGCCATCCACCGTGTCGTTTTAGTCCTAATACATCTACTCCCTTTTTAGCTAATGAGGCGGCCGAAGTGCGTCTAAAAGTGTGGCCAGTATAGGCATTTGGATTTTCTTAATTCAAAAAGGTTGCAATTTTTGACGGCCAACTTCCAATTGTCCCTTTGCCTATTACTTGATTACTGCATTTTCCGTTTTGATATCTCAAAAATAAATGCCCGCTCTTTGCATTTTGTGGACGCAGACGGAAATATTTTCTATATATTTCCACGTAAATTGATATCATTATCTCGATCGATGCGACGACTGTGAATGTACTCTGAATGTTGATTCTTGTGTTGGGAATTTTCACGATTAAAAATGATTCCCGATCTTCTATGTCCCTGACGCTCATATTGTACAACTCTTCTCCTCACATGCCCCTGATATACCTAATATCATTCCCCCTGAAAGGACATAATTAGTTTATAAAGCACTATTGTATGAATAAAAGCACACCTTAATAATTAAAAACATATCATCTGGTGCTTCTTTCAAAAATTTATTAATTTCTTCTCTTGTAAAAACAGCAGATTTTTGGGTTTGTAACCAATAGATTTTCTTTTGAGGAATGCAATAAGCGTTGCAAACTTGGATATGTCAATTCCGTCATTCAAAAATATTGTGCTCTTCAGCATTGAATATTCCGCCCAAAGACTTCCAAGCGATCTCAGCTTTTCGATGCTTCGAACAAAATAGGCCAGTAACACTTTTACATTGATTTGGCTGCCTTTAGTCTGAATCCATTCCTTGAAAGTATTGTATGTACTCTCGTAGTGGATTTTAGATTTCTCAGAAATAACTGAAGAACGGCCGATTTCCCAGGCTGTTTGAATTTCATTATCTTACGAAGATTCTATATCGCCCATTTTTTAACGCTATTTAATTCAATTGATTATTGTCACTTTGACAATCTACTAAGTCACCAAGACAACGCTTTATATTATATTCCTACACAGCATTGATGAAGCCACGAATAAATGAATTTGTCAGATAATTATTTTGTACATTGAGTAAAAATTGTGTCTATCGTGCAAAAAACGCTATAAGTATCTCGAACGTGAAGGACGGCCGATCTCAGACAATAATTGTCTTCGATCGGTAAAATGCCCTTACCGTTCTCTATACTTCATATACTATTATAGGTTATGTCTAAAACGATCGTGAGGTAACGCGTAAGTTTTAAAATCATCCTTCTGCGCATTGAGTTCCAATGAAATTCCGCTCAATTCCACTCAATGCCATTTAATTCCCAATTAAAACCTTTCAATTCCATGTAATTCCGTGTAATTCCGTGCAATTCACTCACAATTCCGAAATTTTGTACACTAAAATTCCACAGTGAAAGACCCCTCGCATTATCCCCTACATTGCTCTATATCGTCATTATGTATGAAGAGGTACTTTTTCGGAAAAAGTTACTACCAAATTGAATAATGATTTCTTCCTA
Organism: Hippodamia convergens; assembly: GCA_038502775.1. Taxonomy (NCBI): domain Eukaryota; kingdom Metazoa; phylum Arthropoda; class Insecta; order Coleoptera; family Coccinellidae; genus Hippodamia; species Hippodamia convergens. The sequence continues at coordinate 71,068,871 of CM076607.1, read as the reverse complement.
CATGCAAATAGTATATTCTAAAACAAGTTGCAGAATGAGCTTGTATTCCAACACGAATGCGAAATTCGAAAAATATTTTCTCTATTTCAGTCAAGTTTTGTGAAATACTCTCGAAATTCAAATAAAAATTCAGATTAGTGACTTTTTATTGTATCTTGCAGTTTGCGTCACTAACGAAATTTGACAAATTGCGGAATTTGAATTGATTTGATTCGAAAATTGAGTGGATCGGAGGTCAGTACTAACAACCACAAAACGAAAAATATAACTGAAAACAATGCTGTAATGAGTTTCATTACAGCACTACTTTTAGTGCTGAATCTGAATTCACAAGCTTTCATATGAGGCATTACAAAACATATCTTTCATATTCAAAATTTCACTAATAAATAATAAAACAAAAAAGGTGCCCCGACAAAAAAAAAACATCTCTCGGCGTTTTCAACGAATGTGGCCAATTCACCAGTAAATGGTTCTGTTCCGTTCGCAAATGGCCATCCTACAAATTCCCCGTGAATACCCTCACACCTGGGAACAAGATAGCGAAAACAGAAACTCATGGAATGATCCAACATCTACACAAAGCGATATGTAAGATTTCCGAATGAAAACAGTGTTGCCAAAAACATGGAGGACCAAAGAACGGTGTATTGAAAAATTTTGTATAATCGAGGAGGACCGATTCTCTGTAGAACGCTCAAAAATATACAAATCAATATACGCGTGAGTGCGCCCTCCTGGTTCAACGCGACAATTGCCGCAACTAAAGTATTCAAAATCGACAAAAACCGGCTCTAAGTCCTCTCGCTGAAATTTTGCCAGGTGGTTGTCTATGCTATGAGGAAACATTTAACACGCGATGTGTTAGGTCCTCCGTATACGGAGGACTTATCGCAGCCGGAGGACCCATATCATGAAATCGGGCTATTAGAAGAAGACCTATTTACCGCAGGATAAATATATATATATATATATATATATATAATATATAATATATATATATATATATATAACTTCCCTATAACGAATACGCTAAATCCGCAAAGAAATTTCGTTATACAGAAATTTCGTTATGAAGAAATTTTTTTCTTTATTGTGTCAAGTGTCAAAAAAAGCAACGTTCACTTGCATTTTTTTTATTTGAATACATTATACATAATTAACTCAAGCACTTCCTTCTAGACATTTTCGCACTACTATTTTCATCAACGATCAGAGCGAAACTGAAAACTGAACCATCTGTATAGCCAGGGGTGCATCTACAACTGTTCCAGAAGGAACTCTCCGTCCGCCGTAATGGTTTAGTTCTTAGTTTATGATCGGGATTTCTTACCTACGTCCGACAGAATTACGGAAAAAACCATCCCTAAGTATACTCTGGGAAAAACCTTCTAACCAATACGCACTTAGAGAGTGATTCTCTTGGAATAATTCGTTATAGAGAGAATTCACTTCGTTTTAGAGGGTGTTTTTAACAGGGTATTTGGATTCAAGGTGCAATGACAGATACGAAATTCGTTGTACAGAGAAATTCGTTGTACAGAGAAATTCGTTGTAGAGACGTTCGCTGTAGGGAAGTTCCACTGTATATCATGATAGATGATAACTCATCCATTAAACAGGTGAATCAAACTAAATATCTAGGAGCAATAATTGGTACGGAAGGAACATCTGATAGAGAAATCAGGAGCAGAATGGAAAAGAGCAGAAAAGTCCTAGGATGCCTCAATTCCATCTGGTGGGACAAGAATATTAGCAAGAGCACATAAGTGAGAATTGGGAAGACACTGGTGGAATCGGTTCTGACTTATGGTAGCGAGGTGTGGACTATGAGTGCTGCGGTTAAAAGGAAGCTCAATGCCATCGAAATGGACTATCTAAGGAGAGGTGCTCGAAGATCTAGAAGAGAAAGGGTGAGGAATGAGGAGATCAGAAGTATTATGGACGCACATGAGACTGTGGTGGAAAGAGTAGAAAAACGAAGACTTAGTGGTTTGGACACGTTTTAAGAATGACCCAGAGAGATGGCCGCATCGAATGTATCACTGGCAACCACCTGGAAAAAGAAAGAGAGGTCGGCCACGTCGATCCTGGATTGAAGGGGTCCGTCAGTCCATGGAAGAACGGCATTTGAACGAGGAGGATGCCCAAGACAGAAGGAGATGGCGTTTAGGCGTGGGAATGCAGATTTAATCTGTTTAAAACCCGATATATATATATATATATATATATATATATATACATGGATAAGATTTATTGGACATAACTCTCTGAAACTGAAATGAACCGTAGAGAGTTGTTTCGGGCTTTCGGCCCTCATCAGTTTCAGAGGGTTATGTCCAATAAATCTTATCCATGTATTTTACCGTTCCCTCAATATTCATATCTTTCTCATATATATATATATATATATATATATATATATATATATATAGTTTTTTTTTCAATTATAACGCTGTTGTGAATAATTTGTTATCTAAAATTTGACTCAACATTTCAGAACCATTATTATGACTAATAAACTTCATAATTTTATGAAAACGAAAAAATTTTAACTTTGACAAAGCAGATTTTTCCCGATTCTTCGACAAACAATTCAAATTTGGAATTAATGGTATCGTGATTTTCAATTAAAACGTTGTAACAGCATTTTTTTGAATAATGTGGCCGAATTGGGATCGCGTGTGTCAAATGTATCTTGAGATTCGGATGGAGGTGCCAGAGACTTGCCTGAAGCATCAGGTATTCAGAAAGAAGTGTAAATTTGCTGGAATAAATAAGGATGTAATTCGAAGAAGTAGAGGTGAGCTCATTAATATAACTCGATTTCCAAAGTCCGCTTCCCTTTCCATTCATAATAACCTTGTACTTACAAAACATAAATTCTCGGATTCAAACGAGATGATTTTCAACGTGACAACCTAGCAAAAATTGAATTCTGTGCATATTGTCGACAGAGTTATATTCAGCCAAAGTACCCAATTTATGGAATTTCTAAAAAAATTTTTTTCTTTCAATATGAAATTATTCGTAAACGGCGGGTTTTATAAGAAAATATCAAGAATACTTTTATATTCCAAAATTAATGAATATTCATCTCATCACATTGAATTTACTATTCACAATTAGACTCTCAGAATTTCTGGTAAATTTTTGGAATGTTATGGTCATAATTGAGAAACTGGCGGATGTCGTGAAGTTTTGTATTGGGGATAGATGAATCACGTTTACGAAAGACTATATTCCGGAAATCACTTTATTTGACCGATTCGTTTGCGAAATATAACTGAAAATTAAATTTTTTTATGGATTTTCGACAGCCTGTATCTTTTCAAGGAAGACGAATCGGTAGAAATGAAAGATGAAAAAAGTGTTTCTTTTGAACTCAGGAATCTACGGTTAAAATATATGTACAAGTCAAAGACTCTCCCTGTATATACTTACTTCTGAAGCATTTTGGTTGTCGGCGAAACCAGCCATATAGGACGATCTCATATTTCTTTAATCACGTTGATCTGTATTAATTATTCATTAGTAATATTGAGCAGAATGGAAAAAAAATATAATAAACCCAAGAAAATTTATTTTATTAAGTCACTAACTTGTAAAACTGACAGTCAACTTGCAAAATTTTTACAAATTGAGAGTATCATTTACATTGGAAAATTTTGTTGTATCGTCATATATGTTGAAAATCATGATAGAATTGTTATTTCCAGTAACACAGATTTTTATGATGAAAGAGTTGATACTGATGATGAAACTGCTGAACTCGAGGACTGCAGAACATTTGTACTCTCCTTACTACCAAATAATTTGCTAGACATTTCGATTTTTTTGTTGACCGAATCATCGACATAACTCATCGCAATTTCGGTACTCTTCCACCCTCCTGCACGCTTAAGTGCTTTTTAGCACTTAACTTACACTGTCTAGAAAAATTTTTCATTTTACCACAATTCTAACATTTCTTACCGTATGCTTCACATATACCAAAATTATGTTTTGATCCACATTTGGAGCATTGAGCATTTGGATAATTGTTGACAGACTGGATAGATTTTTGATTTCTAGTTTTCGAATGGGTTTCTTCTTTCTTCCTCCCATGATAAATGCTCATTCCGGATGTCTCTCCTCTTGATTCCGTTGAAACGCCTTTTCTTCATATTTTGTGTTTGTTTATTTCATTAAACTCTTCAAATTTTGGGGTATGAAGTTGTGAATGTTGTTTATTCGTCATTTCAGCTGCTTTTCATATTTCGATGGCTTTATTTAAGTTGGGATCCTTTGTTCGCAATAAACGATTTTGAACTGATTTATCGCTTATTCCTTGAATCAATCCTTTATCAAACTCTCCGTTAACTCACCAAATCTTTTTTCCTCATGTTCACAGCAGAATCCTTCAAAATTAACGCCAATTCTTCCGCTGTCCGATTTCCATCTAATTCATACTTTCTATATTCACGATAATCCATTAAAGATTTCCATACAGACTTCTTGCTGTAAGTTGTGTTTTCTGGTATGTTTGATTTAATAATTTTCGTTAATATTCTCGTCAGTATTCTCCATTATGTATGTCACTTATTTTTCCAAGCCCTTTCACTTGGCAGTTGTAACAATGAGTAGTGGTAGGGATAGTGAGAATCTCGTTAATCCATTCATGCGCATCACTATTTAGATGACGAGGCATTTGGCTGTATTCTTCAGAGTACGGAATCTTCATTTTCATCTGTAATCTTTGTTCTAATTACTACCTATTCGATACAGCAGCTATTAGCTGGAGACTCAGACCCAGGTCTACCTCCGGTTGGCTTCGCCACTGTATCTCATTCTCTTGCTTCTACCATCAAGCACTCCAATCATGGTTTGGTGCTACTGACACGGTGGTGTGCGAAAAGTTTTTAAAACTTAGGGCAAGTGAGTTTCCTCCCTCCGGGGAAAAACGCCTATTCGCGGAATCCGCAGATTCGATACTAGCTCTTTTGAGATTACCCACTTGTGGACGTGCCGCAGGTCCCCTCCTACCGACCCGACTCGCGGACTGATTCATAGCAAAGCTCATACTTGCTGCCCCAAGTATTGCACAATGTATGAATGTAATAGGTGAATACTAACAGGGATAGCCCCTAGTCATACATGGTGGACACCACGTAGTGTTGGGTAGTACACGTTTTAAAATTGAGTTTGTAAGAGGAGCCTCATTTTTGTACTTGAGCGGTACAGTGTACCACTTCCAATGAGGCGAGGCATTCCGGGCGTTCATGACGCGATAGACAGTCGGACAAAATTTGTTTCACTACATACCGTATCGCGCGCAGCTGGACCGATAAAAAGGGGGATAATGTCGTTACGTTAGACGTTAGAGTTGAAGCGCTCATTGTGATACAAACTCTCTGTATATGCGTCGGTAAAAACGGTCAATGGAGCAACCTCTAAAAAAACAACCCTAATTTTGTTATGAGGAATAACCACAAATCCGGTGATTTATGACAAGACACACTAGTTGAAAGGATTGATGGAGGTACCTTCTATCAACATGAAAGCAATTAACTATAGGGTCACCATATTTTTATTACTTTAGTTGGGGCGTTCGGCAAAATACATCTGATTATCAGATCGCTCTGATTGCGCTCCCGCTCCGGCCCAGATGGTCGAGATCTCCGACTACCTGGTTCGGTCTCCTCGATCGCCCCACTAATGCGTAGTCGCTTAGTGGGACATTCGAAATGTGGGTGAAACAGTTTTTCAAAGTGAGCCGTTCTTACATTTCTGAGTCGTGTCCGGGACACATGAACCGCCTCTTACAAGAGTTACCCAACACTAACACCACGATTAATTATATATATGCACGAAGATATCTGTACCTTCCAGAAGGTGTATTGAATGTACACAATTTTGAGCTTTTTTCGTCTAATTCAGCGCACCAAAATCCATTAGCTACATCCTATACAGAAAAATACGTGGCACCTTGCATTTTCATAAATATGTATATCGTCAAACGTAGGAATATAAAAATGCTTTCTACGAATAGCCTTATTCAATTCAGAAGGATCCATGCAGATTCTAAAATCACCCCTGTTTTTACCTACTACAACGAGAGGATTAACCCATTCTGTAGGACCTTCCTCTTTTATAATTATTTTTCTCTTTCTAATTCAATCTTTTTTTAAAATTTTTTCTTAATTGTATTCGGAAACTTACGTGCTGCATGTACTACAGGAGACAAATTTTTGTCTATCTTAATACTATATTTTCCAGGCATTTTTCCGATACCTTGAAATCAGTCAGAAAACTCATCCATCAAATCTTCTTTCTCTAAACCAGCAACCAACTTTGCAATACCCAGTTTTTCAATAGCCTCCACAACTATAGTACAAGGAGCATTACATTTTGTAATAAAGAACTTCAATAAATATCGATTATTATTAACAGTGAATAAAAAAGTTTAAATGTAGGTATAATAATCAATTAATTAGCATCAGGGAGCGTTTGAAAAAATCTTTAACACCATCAAATACGAAGAATAAACAACTCAAATTAACACTGCCTATTATATTTAATTGTTCTGAATAAGTTGATATTCTACAATTTTCTGAATTGTCTATCTTTTATTATTGGAAAGTTTTCTATACAATCCCAAAGACATACAGTTAGCCTGAGCGCCAGCGTCAACTTTAAGATATACTTTTTTACCTTTTAAAATCAAATCAACGTTCCATGAATGTTTTGAATCAGTTTTCAAACTTCCTATGAAAAAAATATCGAAAGACAATTTCGAGTCAATTCAATGAACAGCTTATAATTATTATTGTTTCTGTACTTAACTTACACTTTCTAGAAAAATCATTCATTTTACCACAATTCTAACATTTCTTACCGTATGCTTTACATATACCAAAATTATGTTTTGATCCACATTTGGAACATTGGAGCATTTGGATAATTGTTGACAGACTGGATAGATTTTTGATTTCTAGTTTTTCTAATGGGTTTCTTCTTTCTTCCTCCCATGATAAATGCTCATTCCGGATGTCTCTCCTCTTGATTCCGTTGAAACGCTCTTCTTCATATTTTGTGTTTGTTTATTTCCATAATTTCATTAAACTCTTCAAATTTTGGGGTATGAAGTTGTGAATGTTGTTTATTCGTCATTTCAGCTGCTTTTCATATTTCGAGGGCTTTATTTAAGTTGGGATCCTTTGTTCGCAATAAACGATTTTGAACTGATTTATCGCTTATTCCTTGAATCAATCCTTTATCAAACTCTCCGTTAACTCACCAAATCTTTTTTCCTCATGTTCACAGCAGAATCCTTCAAAATTAACGCCAATTCTTCCGCTGTCCGATTTCATCTAATTCATACTTTCTATATTCACGATAATCCATTAAAGATTTCCATACAGACTTCTTGCTGTAAGTTGTGTTTTCTGGTATTTTGATTTAATAATTTCGTTAATATTCTCGTCAGTATTCTCCATTATGTATGTCACTTATTTTTCCAAGCCCTTTCACTTGGCAGTTGTAACAATGAGTAGTGGTAGGGATAGTGAGAATCTCGTTAATCCATTCATGCGCATCACTATTTAGATGACGAGGCATTTGGCTGTATTCTTCAGAGTACGGAATCTTCATTTTCATCTGTAATCTTTGTTCTTATTACTACCTATTCGATACAGCAGCTATAAGCTATAGACTCAGACCCAAGTCTACCTCCGGTTGGCTTCGCCAATGTATCTCATTCTCTTGCTCCTACCATCAAGCACTTCAATAATGTTATGGTGCTATTGCCAAGGTGCTAGGCGAACGGTAGGAAGTATTAGGGCAAGTGAGTTTTCACCCTCCGGAGAAAAACGCTCATTCGCCGAATCCGCAGATTCGATACTAGCTCTTTTGAGATTACCCACTTGTGGACGTGCCGCAGGTCCCCTCCTACCGACCCGACTCGCGGACTGATTCATAGCAAAGCTCATACTTGCTGCCCCAAGTATTGCACAATGTATGAATGAAATAGGTGAATACTAACAGGGATAGTCCCTAGTCATACATGGTGGACACCACGATTAATTATATATATATATAATATATATATATATATATATAATATATATATATATATAAATAATATATATTTATATGCATGCGAAAATATCTGTACCTTCCAGAAGGTGTATTGAATGTACACAATTTTGAGCTTTTTTCGTCTAATTCAGCGCTCCAAAATCCATTAGCTACATCCTATACAGAAAAATACGTGGCACCTTGCATTTTCATAAATATGTATATCATCAAACGTAGGAATATAAAAATGCTTTCTACGAATAGCCTTATTCAATTCAGAAGGATCCATGCAGATTCTAAAATCACCCTGTTTTTACCTACTACAACGAGAGAATTAACCCATTCTGTAGGACCTTCCTCTTTTATAATTATTTTTCTCTTTCTAATTCAATCTTTTTTAAAATTTTTCTCAATTGTATTCGGAAACTTACGTGCTGCATGTACTACAGGAGAGAAATTTTTGTCTATCTTAATACTATATTTTCCAGGCATTTTTCCGATACCTTGAAATCAGTCAGAAAACTCATCCATCAAATCTTCTTTCTCTAAACCAGCAACCAACTTAGCAATACCCAGTTTTTCAATAGCCTCCACACCTATAGTACAAGGAGCATTACATTTGTAATAAAGAACTTCAATAAATATCGATTATAATTAACAGTGAATAAAAAAGTTTAAATGTAGGTATAATAATCAATTGATTAGCATCAGGGAGCGTTTGAAAAAATCTTTAACACCATCAAATACGAAGAATAAACAACTCAAATTAACACTGCCTATTATATTTAATTGTTCTGAATAAGTTGATATTCTACAATTTCTGAATTGTCTATCTTTTATTATTGGAAAGTTTTCTATACAATCCCAAAGACATACAGTTAGCCTGAGCGCCAGCGTCAACTTTAAGATATACTTTTTTTACCTCTTAAAATCAAATCAACGTTCCATGAATGTTTTGAATCAGTTTTCAAACTTCCTATGAAAAAATTATCAAAAGACAATTTCGAGTCAATACAATGAACAGGCTTATAATTATTATTATTGTTTCTGTACTTAACTTACACTGTCTAGAAAAATTATTCATTTTACCACAATTCTAACATTTCTTACCGTATGCTTTACATATACCAAAATTATGTTTTGATCCACATTTGGAGCATTGGAGCATTTGGATAATTGTTGACAGACTGGATAGATTTTTGATTTCTAGTTTTCGAATGGGGTTCTTCTTTCTTCCTCCCATTATAAATGCTCATTCCGGATGTCTCTCCTCTTGATTCCGTTGAAACGCCTCTTCTCCATATTTCGTGTTTGTTTATTTCCATAATTTCATTAAACTCTTCAAATTTTGGGGTATGAAGTTGTGAATGTTGTATTCGTCATTTCAGCTGCTTTTCATATTTCGATGGCTTTATTTTTAAGTTGGGATCCTTTGTTCGCAATAAACGATCTTGAACTGATTTATCGCTTATTCCTTGAATCAATCCTTTATCAAACTCTCCGTTAACTCACCAAATCTTTTTTCCTCATGTTCACAGCAGAATCCTCAAAATTAACGCCAATTCTTCCGCTGTCCGATTTCCATCTAATTCATACTTTCTAAATTCACGATAATCCATTAAAGATTTCCATAAAGACTTCTTGCTGTAAGTTGTGTTTTCTGTTTGATTTAATAATTTCGTTAATATTCTCGTCAGTATTCTCCATTATGTATGTCACTTATTTTTCCAAGCCCTTTCACTTGGCAGTTGTAACAATGAGTAGTGGTATTGATTGTGAGAATCTCGTTAATCCATTCATGCGCATCACTATTTAGATGACGAGGCATTTGGCTGTATTCTTCAGAGTACGGAATCTTCATTTTCATCTGTAATCTTTGTTTCTAATTACTACCTATTCGATACAGCAGCTATAAGCTATAGACTCAGACCCAAGTCTACCTCCGGTTGGCTTCGCCAATGTATCTCATTCTCTTGCTCCTACCATCAAGCACTTCAATAATGTTATGGTGCTATTGCCAAGGTGCTAGGCGAACGGTAGGAAGTATTAGGGCAAGTGAGTTTCCACCCTCCGAGAAAACGCTCATTCGCCGAATCCGCAGATTCAATACTAGCTCTTTTGAGATTACCCACTTGTGGACGTGCCGCAGGTCCCCTCCTACCGACCCGACTCGCGGACTGATTCATAGCAAAGCTCATACTTGCTGCCCCAGGTATTGCACAATGTATGAATGAAATAGGTGAATACTAACAGGGATAGCCCCTAGTCATACATGGTGGACACCACGATTAATTATATATATATATATATAAATATATATATATATATATGCATGCGAAGATATCTGTACCTTCCAGAAGGTGTATTGAATGTACACAATTTTGAGCTTTTTTCGTCTAATTCAGCGCACCAAAATCCATTAGCTACATCCTATACAGAAAAATACGTGGCACCTTGCATTTTCATAAAATATGTATATCGTCAAACGTAGGAATATAAAAATGCTTTCTACGAATAGCCTTATTCAATTCAGAAGGATCCATGCAGATTCTAAAATCACCCCTGTTTTTACCTACTACAACGAGAGAATTAACCCATTCTGTAGGACCTTCCTCTTTTATAATTATTTTTCTCTTTCTAATTCAATCTTTTTTAAAATTTTTTCTTAATTGTATTCGGAAACTAACGTGCTGCATGTACTACAGGAGAGAAATTTTTGTCTATCTTAATACTATATTTTCCAGGCATTTTTCCGATACCTTGAAATCAGTCAGAAAACTCATCCATCAAATCTTCTTTCTCTAAACCAGCAACCAACTTAGCAATACCCAGTTTTTCAATAGCCTCCACACCTATAGTACAAGGAGCATTACATTTTGTAATAAAGAACTTCAATAAATATCGATTATTATTAACAGTGAAAAAAAGTTTAAATGTAGGTATAATAATCAATTGATTAGCATCAGGGAGCGTTTGAAAAAATCTTTAACACCATCAAATACGAAGAATAAACAACCTCAAATTAACACTGCCTATTATATTTAATTGTTCTGAATAAGTTGATATTCTACAATTTTCTGAATTGTCTATCTTTTATTATTGGAAAGTTTTCTATACAATCCCAAAGACATACAGTTAGCCTGAGCGCCAGCGTCAACTTCAAGATATACTTTTTTACCTTTTAAAATCAAATCAACGTTCCATGAATGTTTTGAATCAGTTTTCAAACTTCCTATGAAAAAATTATCAAAAGACAATTTCGAGTCAATACAATGAACAGGCTTATAATTATTATTGTTTCTGTACTTAACTTACACTGTCTAGAAAAATTATTCATTTTACCACAATTCTAACATTTCTTACCGTATGCTTTACATATAACAAAATTATGTTTTGATCCACATTTGGAGCATTGAAGCATTTGGATAATTGTTGACAGACTGGATAGATTTTTGATTTCTAGTTTTCGAATGGGTTTCTTCTTTCTTCCTCCCATGATAAATGCTCATTCCGGATGTCTCTCCCTCTTGATTCCGTTGAAACGCCTCTTCTTCATATTTTGTGTTTGTTTATTTCCATAATTTCATTAAACTCTTCAAATTTTGGGGTATGAAGTTGTGAATGTTGTTTATTCGTCATTTCAGCTGCTTTTCATATTTCGATGGCTTTATTTAAGTGAGATCCTTTGTTCGCAATAAACGATCTTGAACTGATTTATCGCTTATTCCTTGAATCAATCCTTTATCAAACTCTCCGTTGACTCACCAAATCTTTTTTCCTCATGTTCACAGCAGAATCCTTCAAAATTAACGCCAATTCTCCCGCTGTCCGATTTCCATCTAATTCATACTTTCTATACTCACGAAAATCCATTAAAGATTTCCATACAGACTTCTTGCTGTAAGTTGTGTTTTCTGTTTGATTTAATAATTTCGTTAATATTCTCGTCAGTATTCTCCATTATGTATGTCACTTATTTTTCCAAGCCCTTTCACTTGGCAGTTGTAACAATTAATAGTGGTAGGGATAGTGAGAATCTCGTTTATCCATTCATGCGCATCACTATTTAGATGACGAGGCATTTGGCTGTATTCTTCAGAGTACGGAATCTTCATTTTCATCTGTAATCTTTGTTCTAATTACTACCTATTCGATACAGCAGCTATAAGCTATAGACTCAGACCCAAGTCTACCTCCGGTTGGCTTCGCCAATGTATCTCATTCTCCTGCTCCTACCATCAAGCACTTCAATAATGTTATGGTGCTATTGCCAAGGTGCTAGGCGAACGGTAGGAAGTATTAGGGCAAGTGAGTTTCCACCCTCCGGAGAAAACGCTCATTCGCCGAATCCGCAGATTCGATACTAACTCTTTTGAAATAACCCACTTGTGGACGTGCCGCAGGTCCCCTCCTACCGACCCGACTCGCGGACTGATTCATAGCAAAGCTCATACTTGCTGCCCCAGGTATTGCACAATGTATGAATGAAATAGGTGAATACTAACAGGGATAGCCCCTAGTCATACATGGTGGACACCACGATTAATTATATATATATATATATATATATATAATATATATATATATATATATAATATATTATATATATATATATATATATATATAATATATATATATATATATATATAATATAAATTACATCATATGGCCCCATACTAATTAGATACATTGTTTATCTACATACCATTGATTCGATATATTACTATGTTGTATTTTGCAGACTAAGCAATGAACACCTGCAGTCAATACGCAGGAAGAATAAGATAAGAGAATGTTATAAATATCAGTGAATGACAATTTCTAGTCAGTTAATTAATCGATCTAGTAGCTCTACCAAGTATTAACGTTGTATTGTATTGAATAAAGTAAAGTAGTTTTTTTTTAAAAACGAAGTCTTCCTTCCGTGCCGGTTTTGTTAAAATCTGTGAGTTCCTGAAGAAGAAGAGGTCCATCCAGTCTACAACACCGTCGGTTTCAACCGTTGAGCACAAGAAGAACTAGGTGAAGAAGACAGGAGCCCGATCACCCGAGTAGCGCCCCGTGACGGTTTCATTTCAACAAGACAACGTGGTGAGCAATCCTTTAATTACTCCCAGTTTACCTAATCTGGCCCAAAATTAGTCAACCTTTTCCCCAAGTTTTGAGCGTAAAACTTGTATAAAGTTTACTCTAGGTTTCTTCCAAAAACCGATTTATAAAGTTTTTCCTAGGTTTCTTATTTCAAAAACCGATTACAATAGTTTTTCCTAGGTTTCTGAAAAAAAACCGACTACGTGATTGAAATAATAATTGATATAACTGATTAATTACGTAAAATATTAAAATAATTCAATATTACGTCGATTAAACAATTTAGAGGTCATGAGAATAAAACAAAGAAAATGGCAGTAGATTTGTCGCTAGCTGAAAAGTTTGGTATGCTGTTACCCAAATTTTCAGGTGTTGAGAACGAGTTGCATTCGTTCATAAAAAGTGTTGATGATTATCTAGCGATGTTCGTAAATGAAAATATTATGGTGAAAATTATTGCTTCGCAGTGGTCAAATCAAAACTCATAGATAGAGCCCTAGCAGAAGTAGCAACGTCTGACATTCCGAATAATTGGGATGTTCTCAAAAATTTCTTGTATACAAAATTTGGTGATCAAATTAACCTTGATGTTTTGATACACCAATTGCAATTCTTGAACAAAAAGCCCAATGAAGATATAATTTCATTTATAGACCGAATAATTTCTTTGAAAATAAGAATAAATTATAGAATTGACGCAGATAGAATGCCAGATCCAGAAAAAGCAATTTATAAGAATAATATTTTGAAAATTTGTAAAACTGTTCTAATATCAAACGCGCCTATGGAACTAAGAACATATTTAATAACAAATAATGAATTTTCTTTTGATGACACAGTAAATGCAACGAAAGACTATATGTGCAATCTAGCCCAATACGAATTACTTGATAGGAGTAGAAAAAATAAAAATTTTGCTCAGAATCATTCGAAAAATGTTCCAAGAAACTTTAATTATACACAAAATAGATCAAATCACGCATTTAATAATTACGGCGAAGTACCTAGATTTCCTTCGCAGCCAGTTCAATTTACTCAGAGAAATACTAATTACCAATACCCGAATCATAATAATAATTTTAAACCTAATCATTCAAGTAATGTTTTTAAACCAAATTCGAATCAAAGAATTACTACCCCTCCAGAGAAGATGTCGATACAGACAAGAAATTATCCCAAGAAACGTTCAAATTACTCTACGCAATATAATCCAAATCCTCAACGTAACTTCTATCATAATAATGCTCATAATAATTACCAGAACAGAAATCAACATAATAATCCCAACTTTTATTTTGAAGAATTAACGCATTTAGATACGAGGAAACAAAGAAATGAAAATCAATTTGATTACTGTAAACCTTCAACGTCAAGAAACCACGACCATAATAGTCGAAATTTTCGCGAAGTTACCCAAGAAGACGCATTGACTTAAATTATAATATTAATCATTCTAATCAATTGCCCTTTATTGAATTTAAATATCCAAGATGTAAACTTTTAATCGATAGTGGCTGTTCAGTATGTTTGATAGATCCGAAATTTGCTTATAATAATTTCTATGATAATATTTTTCAAGAAGAAACAACGTTAACTGCATGCATGAAGCAGGAAACTTCAAATGAAAAGGTATTACTTCCTTTATTTTCAGAATTCCGTATGAATGATAGTCACCCTTTTGTACTTTATAAATTTCATAATAATTACGATGGCCTTATAGGAGCCGATTTTCTTAATAAATACGGTTTAGCGTTAGACTTTCAAAACCAAGTATTAATGAATACCTATTGTAGAATTCCTTTTAAATATCAACAAGTATGTCAAAATCCAGTAAAAATCCCTGTTGATCTTAGTCATTTGGAACCCAAGTTAAGCAATCAATTAATGAAAATTCTCCAAATGAACTCAAAAGCTATTCAGTTGCCAGGACAACCATTGAATTTTACAAGTAAAATTAAACATAAAATTCGTACAAGCGATGAAATACCTGTACACTGTAAAATATATCGATATCCTGAAACTCGTAAAGAGGAAATTAAAAATCAAATTGAAGATTTATTAGAAAAGAAAATTATTAGACCGAGCATTTCTCCGTGGTCTTTTCCCATTGTAATGGTCCCAAAGAAGCAAGATTTATCCGGAAAAACTAAATGGCGCATGGCTATAGATTATAGAAAATTGAATGATAAAAGATGATCAATATCCTTTACCCCAAATCGAAAATATTTTAGATAAACTTGGAAATAAAAAATATTTCACTACTCCTGATCTAGCATCTGGTTTTCATCAAATTGAGTTAGATGAAGAATCTATTGAAAAAACCGCTTTTACAGTTGATAACGGACATTATGAATTTCTTAGAATGCCATTTGGATTAAAAAATGCCCCTAGAACATTTCAGAGATGCATGAATGAAATACTTAAAGATTATATTGGAAAAATTTGCTATATCTACATGGATGATATAATTATATTTTCAGAATCAGTCGAGGAACACTTAGCAAATATTCATACTGTTCTTGAAGTCTTAAAGAAAGAACAATTTCAGATTCAATTAGATAAATGTCATTTCTTCAAGGAAGAAATAGAATTTTTAGGACATATTATTACGCCAGGAGGAATTAAGCCAAATCCAAATAAATTGAAAGCGATTTCACAATTTCCAATTCCGAGAACCCAGAAAGAAATTAAATCATTTCTTGGTCTAGTCGGATATTATAGAAAATTTATTCCTAATTTTGCAAAGATTACTAAACCTTTAACAATATGTTTGAAGAAAAATGCGAAAATTAATATTGATGATCCCAAATACATTGAAGCTTTTGAAATACGTAAAAGAAGTTTAATGAACGAGCCGATATTGCGTTATCCGAATTGTAAAGAACCCTTTGTTTTAACTACAGACGCATCAGGATTTGCGATAGGTTCTGTATTATCTCAAGGCATTCCTCCGAATGACCTTCCCATTGCTTATGCTAGTAAAACCCTTACTGAAGAGGAATCTAAATATAGCACCATTGAAAAAGAATTACTCGCGATCGTTTGGTCATGCAAGCATTTTCGTCCTTATTTGTACGGGAGAAAATTCACAATTTATACGGATCATAAACCTTTAACATGGTTATTCTCTTTGAAAGAACCTAATTCACGTCTAATGAGATGGCGTATTAAACTGGAAGAATTTGATTATGAAATTAAATATAGAAAAGGATCAATGAATCATGCAGATGCATTAAGTAGAATAATATTGGAAAATGATGAAAATACGATTATTAATAAAGACTTCGCATATTTTAATGACATTACGTATGAAAACTTTACGAAACTATATGAAACAAATAATATTCCCGATTGTCAAAATATTGAAGAAAAACAAGGAAATTTATTTAAAGCCCCTAATAAATATTCGTTTGCCCATTGCGTATCAGAAGATTTCCATATGAGTAGAGGCATTGCCCGTGATTTTAAGAGAAAATTTGAAAATAAAGATGAATTAAAATCGCAAAATAAAAAAGTAGGAGAAGTAGCTATTATTCAAAATAAAAACCGTGTTATTTACTATTTGATAACCAAGAAATCCTATTATAATAAACCTACATACGAGAATGTATTTAATTCCCTTTTATATTTGAAAAAACTTATGGATTCAAGAAATGAAACTCATTTAGCTTTACCGCGTATAGCGTGCGGATTAGATGAATTAAAATGGCCTATTATTTTGAATATGATGAAGTATATTTTTGCAAGATGCAAAGTGAAAATAATTATTTATTATTTATCGCCACTGCATACTGAAGTAAATAAAGAATTTATAGATTTTAATGGAATAGAAGATAATTCACGTAATAAAGATGAAAATATTGAGATGAACTATATTGAAGAAAATGTAATTTTTAATCCCGCTACCGAAGATGAATTAAATCATATACGATTACCAACAGTAGGAAATAGTTTTTATGACAAGATTAATTATGAACTAAGTATTAGTGAAAGAAACGATATGAACCCTATTGAGGATGATTCAATATCAATCATTTATGATGTTACGAATGAAAGAAATAAATGTCAAGAATTATTAAATCGAGGTAATAATATAAGTTATAATGAAATTGATGATATTGTTTATGATGAAATTAATGAAGATTTACTAAATGATTTTAAACTTAGATATTCAGACGGATTGAACGGAAAACGTTCCGCAGAAAGAAGAATGTTCCTTCCTTTTAAATACAAGCCCTATGTTTATTAAAAATCGTGTTGTTAGAAAATTAGATCTAGTTTACAAAATTTTAATGCTTGCTAGATAGATATAGAATTCAAGATATGAAAAAATAATCACATTTATCATAAAAATATTACTCCCTTATAAAACAATTGATTATGAACATATTGATTCGAAACAAGTCGAGAATCTTATTTTAAAGTATCAAAAAGAAATTGATAATTTGAAAAATAAAGAATTATTGGGATTTACACAAACGGCGCATTATGAATATTTACAATAATCGAATACAATTAATATTAAAACTTTAGAAGAACTTGTAAAGGAAAAATAAGAGTTAAAAGAGGACTCATTAATATTGGAGGTAAAATTTCAAAGATTTTATTTGGAATCTTAGATTCAGACGATGAAGAACTTTATAAAAATTATTTTGAGAGTATAGCAAGAAACGAGGACACACTTATGAGGAATCAAAGACAGATTGCTACTGTAATTAACGATTTGAAAAATAAGTATATTGATAAATTTCGACAATTTGCAGATAATTATAAATTATTACGAACAATACCGCAATTGAGACACATTGAACACATGCATCTTCTCACATTTGAAATTAAGAATATTAAAAGTATACTAGATGAAATCCAAACAGCAGTGAGCTTTGCTAGATTACATATTCTACATGAATCTATTTTACCATATACGAAATTCGAAGAATTAATTAAAAATGACACTATCAGTTATGTCATACAAAAGTCATATTTAAAGAGAAAGTTCTATTATTTCTTATATCAATTCCGACCGTTTATGAAGAAAATTTTAATCTATACAAGTTTTACTATATCCCTCAGAAGAACTTAACCCTTCCTTATACCAATCCTTATATGCTCACTCAACAAGAAGAATTGAAATGGTCAACCAGTGAATGTCATGCAGTCGAAGAAGATTTCCTTTGCGATCAAGACTCCTTAACAAAACCTCCAGAATGTATGAATACTGTATTGAAGACACATTTAGAAAATTGTCCCAGGAAAAAGTTATTCCTATATCAAATTTGAAAACCTTAGAAGATGGAAGCATCCTTTCGATAAATAATATGGAGATTCAAGAAAAATGTCCTCAGCAAACAAAATATTACTTCACTTCACCGATGGCGATAATCCAATCGAAATGTATCATAAGTAACTTCCAAAAAGATATTCCCAACTTCGATTAAAAATGAAGAAAAATACATAATTCTACCCAAGACGGCGATAATCCCACGAACCAATCCCAAGAAGAGGAAAAAGAAGATTTCCAGGAAGAAGATATTCCAGATGTCAAATTAGAAGATATTCGAAGATGGAAACCTAATACAACATCAACATTTATGATTATTTTAACAATATTTATGTTTTTAATTATTTTATACTTTTTATTGAAATATTTTGAAAAATGTAAAGCTACACCTAATCAAGTGATACCTTTATCCAAAGGGGGAGGAATTACATAATATGGCCCCATACTAATTAGATACATTGTTTATCTGTTTACCATTGATTCGATATATTAGTATTTGTATTTTGCAGACTAAGCAATGAACACCTGCAGTGAATACGCAGGAAGAATAAGATAAGAGAATGTTATAAATATCTGTTGATGACAATTTCTAGTCAGTTAATTAATCGATCTAGTAGCTCTACCAAGTATTAACGTTGTATTGTATTGAATAAAGTAAAGTAGTTTTTTTTTAAAACGAAGTCTTCCTCCCGAAAAACATAATTATATATATATTTATATATATATTAATATTTCTTATATATATATATATATATATATTCTTATATATATATATATATATTCTTATATATATATATATATATTCTTATGAAAATAGAGAGCTAAAATAATACAATAAATGTTGAAACAAAAAGTACCTAAGCTGAGGTAAAAAAAGAACGGGTATCATAATATTCTTCGTATGATACTATAGAATCATACGATACTATCATCACTAGTATCATACGATACTATAGAGCCAGGGAAAAAAAACCTCAGCCTAAAAAACCTGCCACCCCGTAAAAAAAATAATATAAAATATTAAATATCAGGAAAAATCTTGAAAGACATCAGTGTGAGATCATCTTAATGTTATCCGTCGATAGATTCTTCCCAAAACGGCTCGCGATTCTTAATCTGAAATGAAAAAATCAGAAAAGAAACCGAATATTCAGAATAAATCAAATAATTTTGAAATTAACCACCCATTTTAGAAATGCATTCGTTACTTTATGTATAGCCTCGAAACCATCTTGAAATTTATAAATGGGACAATTATTTATAAGATGTTCTATAGTCTCCTCATTTTCCCCACACTCACAACTAGGACTCTCAACCGAATTCCATCGGAAGAGCATGCTATTGCAACGTCCATGCCTGTTCTAATGCGATTTAGAACAGACCATATTCTCCTGGGAAGGTCAAAACCAGGAACTCTGATGGAAGGATCAGAAATGAGATCTTTATTGGAAAAATTGGATACATTCCATTCAGATTGCCACATTTCTTTGTCGCTTCTATTCATATTAGTAAGAAAATTTGACCAAAAAGGTTTGCGCGACTTCAATCTGGGGACCCTATTATCTGGAATGTAGGTGAGTATGGGAAATGAATTTGGAAAGGAATTGAATTTGTTCCAAAATTCAAAGCTGTTGTCTCTCTGCGAATATGGGGGGGGACAATATTTGAGAGGACTGGTAACCAAGGAGTAGGTGTAGACTTGATAGTACCAGTAATAATCCTCATAGAAAAATTTAGTTAGGCATAATTTTTTTCTACATGAACACTGTTCAAACAAACAGGACAACAATATTCAGCAGCAGAATAAACCAAAGCAAGCGCTGCTGTTCGAAGTATTGTTGCATCAGCGCCCCATGAGGAACCAGCTAGTTTCTGAAGAATATTGTTTCGAGTTTTAAGTTTCAAACGCAGATCATCTAAATGGGCGTTGAAATTTAGAGAGGAATCAAGTTTGATTCCCAGGTATCTAGGATTGAAATTAATTTTAAGGGAGAGGAACCGAAAGTTACACTCAATTTTCTATATTTCTTGTGATTATTCAAATGAAAACACGAAACTTCGGTTTTATTTTCATTCGGGCACAAACGCCACTTCAAAAAATAATTTTTCATTATGTCCAGATCTGCGGAAAGGGTACTTTCTAATGTTTGAAAATTAGAATGATGAAAAGCCAGATCAATATCATCAGCATAAATAAATTTCCCGAAGAAGTAGATGGTATGTCACACAAATATAAATTGAATAGGAGTGGGTGCTAAAACTGAACCTTGTGAAGACCATTATTCAAAGTTTCGAAATTACTACTGTTATTATCGACAAAAACTCGGAACCTTCTGTTGGATAACATATTTCCAATAGTCTTACCATTTTTCCACATTTCAAATGATTATATAGTTTATAAAATTAATCCATCTTTCCATATTAGATAAAGAACATACATCCTATTCGGATTTCCAGATTTCCTTGTAGCTGAAGTTCGAATTCAGAAAGTTATTCGACCAAATAGGTTTATGAGATTTCAGTCTTGGAATTCTATTTCCTGGAACGTAGGAAAGTATTGGCAAAGAATCCGGAAATGAATTGAATTTATTCCAAGAATTCCAAGTTGCAGACTGTCTTCGAATATGGGGAAGAACTATATTTGATAGCACTGGTAGCCATTGGATAGGTGTAGATCGGATGGTTCAAGTAATTATTCTCATTGAAAAATTGAGCTGTGCATCGATATTCTGAACATGAACACTATTGAGCCAAACAGGGCAACAATATTCAGCGGTGGATAAAA
Organism: Hippodamia convergens; assembly: GCA_038502775.1. Taxonomy (NCBI): domain Eukaryota; kingdom Metazoa; phylum Arthropoda; class Insecta; order Coleoptera; family Coccinellidae; genus Hippodamia; species Hippodamia convergens. The sequence continues at coordinate 71,047,656 of CM076607.1, read as the reverse complement.
CCAGAGCAAGGGCTGCTGTGCGAAGAGTAGTCGGGTCAGCACCCATGACACTTCACAAAGATGAGTCAATACTCAGCCGCCTAGTGCCAAATGGTCTGATCGGGATTTTCAGAACCACGAAGATGTCGATGGTCTTCCTGCCCTCGTCGTCTGAACACACGGCGACGGAGGGGAGCGTCGAAATCCATGAATTCATGGAACATCTCCACTGAGCGCCGGAAAGCGATCATCGAAATCGTCTTTAATGTCGATCTGCCTCTAACGCCTAGAATGACCTTCTTTAGTCGTCTCTTTGGGTATCGCTCCCCTCGTTCCTACCACAATTGACAGGACTTCCCTAGCGATCACTCCTAACCTTCGCTGGAGGTCATGTAGCAATGAGCCATATTTCTCTGTTACGTCCCTTCCTCATGACGTACCACAAAGCCCCTTTCTCGTCACTTTACCACAAAATCAGGTGTGGGATTATCAACTACTCGGTGATTTAGCCCCAGCTCATCGATAAATACTACCGTTGTCCCTGAATACGTAACTTATACAAATCGAGTCGCAAATTTCAATATTGTTAATTATTAAAGTTCTATTGTTGAATTGAAACGCTCTGTTACTGATGTGTTCTTTATTGGACTCTACATCGACCGTAAAAGTTATCTCTTCGCAATCTCTTTGCCTTAGTGCCAATGCATACACAGTATGCCAGTGCTTTCCAAATTTTTTGTACTTGGGCCCCCCTCTTCGGAAAAAAATTTGATGTGCCCCCCTTAATTTTTCTATAACCGTTTTTCTGATTGATTTTTTACACCCATCGATTCGAATTTTTTGGTTTGTATTCGAAAATGATATTTTGGAATCAGCTGCGTGCCCCCCCCCTGCAACAGTCTCGCTCATTTTCAGGCTCCGTGCATTTGCTTCCTGCAGTTCATTCAAAATTCAATGTTTGTCCTCATATCACGCAATTTTTGCATCCTGATCTGACTGAATGAATGCCTCCGAAATTTTGAATAAAACACGCTGCATAGGGTCCAAATATGAACGAAAATTGTTTTTGTTTCAACCGACTCAGATGGAAAATCTCCTGCTCAATCCGAATCTGCAATAAAGAAGATAGGTTTGCATATTTTAAATTTCAGAGTTGGCCTTTATATCTCCTCTGAGGCCCTTTTGGCTCAAAAGCTGATGGGCCTATTCGATTCCTAGGGCGAAAGAAAATTCTTATATTCCGTAGTATCAGAAATCTGATTTTACACCTATTTGCAAAATAAATTGGTCGGATTTCAATTATTTTGTACGTTGCTTATGACAAAATCCTTTCATTTTTTTTCCAGACTTTTGAACCAACATATCTTCCTGTATGAGTATTATCAAGTAAATAAATACAATTTTAGTTATGCATCCTTTCAACTCGTTCAAAGGCGCCTTTTCGAATTTTGAAACGACGGCGCTTTATTATCAATATGCGTGCTTGAGAAGATCGATAAAAAAACCAGAAAAGAATCCCCTACATTTCGTATCAATAACCAAAGAGAGCAAATATACTTGTCATCGCTTGAATGCGAAATCCGACTGTTGAAATTTTTTTCAAACCCCTCCTAGAAATGAAAATTTTTAATCCTGATTGGCAAACTGAAAATAAAAATCACTTCAGAATTATCCTGGAAACTCTTCTAAAAACTATACTTGTCTTTCTGCCGGTGTAACTCAGGGCTTAATTGTCGAGCAAAATCAAAAAGCCGCCCCAAAGCCTTGGCGTCTTTTCGGTCAATACCCAATAACACGTGACCTTTTGATTTGAAGAAGAAAAATTTCAGTATGAAATTCAGACAGCTCATTCCTCCAGACGCAGTATCTATCTATCGATGGTTTCCGTGGATTAGACAGGATAGTCCGTAAAAAACCTACCTCATTCTACCCCGGATAAAGCCTGACGGTTCGATTATGCATTTAATTCTTCAAATTATCTGGTCTGGAAAATTTGGCTAGACAAGCAGAAAAAGTCCCAAATCCTGAAAATTCAAAATAATTATAATAATCAATTGATTCCAGGTTACCGTGGTGTTGCATCAGAAATAGATTAAAAAAATCTAATACCATCCAGTAACCAGGAAAAAAAGAAATACAAATTTGCACATCTTCTTGAGTTCTTGGTCCCGTATTATTCTGGTCTGTATTATTGCTGCTCCACAACCTTTTTGTGATGAATATTCAGTTAAAATTATGGGTAAATTCTGGTTATAATATGTAAAAAGTGGTAGAGAGCTCAATATTTACTTGAGTTTACAAAAGGCTTCTTGTTTTATGATCCCATGAGAATACTGTGCTATTTTTTTTATGAGAAATCTCAAGAAAACAACATTAGGTATGAATTTATGAACATGATTAATAATTCGTAAAAAATGACTGTAACGACTAAACATCATTTGGAACCGGATATTCTCTTATAACTTTAACTTTATCATTATCTGTTTTAGACCATTTGCATTGTATATGTCTCCCATGAATCTAATTTCCTTCATTGCAATTTCACATTTTTCCTTATTCAATTTGATATCAACCTCTCTAGCTTTTTCTAAAACTAATCTCAGTCTAGCATCATGTTCTTCCTTATCCTTCCATAAACTAATATATCTTTTATGTTAAATTCCGCCCCGTCAATATTTTCAAAAATTTCTGACATTTTACGTTGATAAACTTCGCTTCCTGACTTGATACTAAAAGGCATGCGAAGATATTTGTACCTTCAAAAGGTGTATCGAATGTACACAATTTTGAGCTTTTTCCGTCTAATTCAAGCACTAAAATCTATTAGCTACATCCATACAGAAAAATACGTGGCACTTTGCATTATATAAATATATCGTCAAACGTGGGAATATAAAAATGCTCCCTACGAATAGCCTATTCAATTCAGAAGGATCTATGCAGACTCTAAAATCCCCCCTTTCTACCGACTACGAGAGAATTAACCCATTCTGTAGGACCTCTCTTTTTTATAATTATTTTTTTCTCTTTCTATTCATTCAACCTTTTTTTAATTTTTTCATAATTACCTTCGGAAACTTACGTGCTGCATGTAATACACTAGAGAAATTTTTGTCTATCTTAAAACTATATTTTCCGGCATTTTTCCGATACCTCGAAATCAGTCGGAAAACTCACCCATTAAATCTTCTCTCTCCACACCAGCAACGACCTTGGCAATACCCAGTTTTTAATAGCCTCCAAACCTATAATACAAGGAGCATTACATTTTGTAATATAAGAACTTCAATAAATATCGATTATTTCTGAATAAACAACACAAATTAACACTGCCAATAGGCAGTATTTAGTTATTGTTCTCCTGAATAAGTTTGATGATGTGATATTTGCCATGACTGATTTAGGATAAGATATTTCATACTCTACGTTTGGTAAATGTCATTTTATTCTCCATTACTGTGTCATCATCATGTTTGTAAAATAACTCTCGAAGAGTTTTTTTTTGGAGGTTTTTAAATTAGAGTTCAGATGTTTTCGTTTAATATATTGATAAAGTTTATTTGATGGAAAGTGTACAATGTTTTAGTCTGTTAGTTCAAATGGATCCTTCAAAAACAATTTCAATTAAAAAGTAGGTCATTCATTATAGGACACCTTTCCCCATGCCCTATCATCGTCTGGTGTTGTTCCAAGATTATTAAAGATATTTTCGCCGTGTCAATGAGGTAATTCCTGAACAGTTCGATATGTTTGCCAATGGAACTATTGTAATTTTATTCCATTTCCCTCGTATTCAGGCTTGCAGCTGCACTGAAGACACCTCGAATTTCCAAGTGTCTGTTGTGAGCATTTGGAATGTTATGAAATTAGCCTCAGTTCTGCAGTTTCTATTGTGAACTGTATGACCTCTTTTTCAGTGTCAATCTGTTCGCTAGACTACTACATTCTTTCGAAGACTGTTGCAGAAGCTCACTCATCTTCGTCTGCATCATAGCCTGCAACAATTTTTGTTTTGTATCTTTCGGGATATTAGTCGGAATCTATTACTGTCATCATTAGAAGAGATGTATCTTAATGAGTGAGTGGTAGTAGCGTACCTTGTAAATACATAGAGTTATTGTCGGTTAGACTCATAGCAATATTAGGAATAGGAATACTAACGCACCTAAGTCGCCGGTCTCGATAAGGAGTCCAAGTGTTGAGGCATAGTTCAATGCGCTTGGATTCTTTGAATATGGCTGGAACCTATTACTGTTCGGGATTAAGGTGGGGGGTGTGTCTATCAAAAGATTCGTATCGGAAGGAAGTATTGTCTGGATTGAAGGGACCTAAGTAAAAAGCAGTGTCTATATCTGCTGGAGGAGAGTTAGGTTGCTTTCAAATGAAAGGGCCAAAGCAGACGAATTCAACGTATTTGGCATAATTCACGTCTGATAGTTCTTCTGTGTCTTGAGGTCTGTTTATGGTTTGCACTTGCAGTACGTGACAAGTTGGGAGAGTTGCGCTCCACAGCGAGTGATACATGATAGCGATACCGCCGGAATTGGCAAGTATTTGTCCAAGTCTTCGGGTGGCTGAAGCTTCAGTATTGAGAAAGGAGGAGATGTCAGTCAGAGTTTTTAACAGTATCTCGAATGTATCGGGGAGTACGAAAGGAGGAATTCGTAGGGATCACAGGGATCATATGCGGTGCTTGAAGTCGGATCTTTGCAAGAGTGGGCCTCTGGAGGAGGGCTCTGCCGAGGACTGGGTTGAAGACTCTTCGAATCTGGTAATGAGCCAGTTAGCGTGATTTGTGTGTCGTTGATTTCTGTCCAAAATATTCACCAAGAAAATTGGCCGGCTTAAAATTTTGTCCAGCAACGATCACAATTGAGGTAGCATAGAACGTACGGAGTATGGTCTCTGGGTCGGAGTTGGTTCTAACACTGGCAAGGTAAGTGGTGTGCGAGAAAAAACATTGATGGAGGGAACACATCGTCCAAAGTCGAGTTCGAAGTCGAAGCCAGCAAAAGAAGGAACATATAGTTGCAATCTTTTTTGGGGTTCGAAGGTAGGAGCGAAAGCGTTTAAGGAGGGTTTCTAGGTCTGGGAAAACGTAGCCGTTGTGGAGTTTCGCTAGGAAGTCCATCTTGGCTGGATCGTTCTTGAATTCGCGAAACGATTTCTCTGCAATAGAGATCTCGTT